>NDGN011555189.1:0-21791 GCA_002564285.1 Tympanoctomys barrerae | reverse complement strand
GCACCACATGCCAGCCAGCCCCGCCCCCTGGTGGGCTGACCTGGCCACACACACACACACAAAGAAATAAAATTTTAAAAAACCCCACATTATAGGACGTGCTGCTGGTACACATGCGTATGCCTGTATCACTGTAATATAATATCTAACTTTTTCAGGAAGATACTTAGAAGCTGAATAGGTAGGTTGAATCTTGACCTCAATTTAAAAGCTGCATAGCACTCTTCATTCATGTATTATAGTTTAATAAATAATTCCACAAAATTAGGCATTTTTCTCCCAATCTTTCTATTTAAAAACACAGTAAACTGTTTTTCACTTCTCCACTTATAATTTCATTTTTCCTTAGAATAAAGAAATAACCTTATAAAATAAGATAGTGGTTAGGCTTTTAGAGTAGTAACAGTCTCTTATTTCTTTCAGAAAGGTTGTACTTTATACTCTCCACTATCAGGTCATGGAAGTGCCTATATCTAAACAAAGGTTCTATTATTCCAATTTTTTAAATCACTAAATCAGATGTAACCACTTACTAATAATAACAACAAGCCTTAATATGTGTGCACTCACCATGTGCCACGCAAAGCAGGGCTATGCACCCAACTCCACAGTCTTCAAGGGGAATCTGTGGCCCTCGATAAAGTAGCTTTTTCAGCTAGTCAATGCAGGAAATAGGGTTTGAATCCAAGTCATCTGATTCCAGAGTCTAGGCTCTTACCTACTATGTGTTCATTTTTTTAAAATTTATTTTATTTTTGGTATTTTAGGGAAGGGTCTACAGGGCGCGTTCAGGTTCTCACTACTAGATCAGACTCATAGTGATCTACCTGTTTACAGCCTCCGAAGAGCTGGGATTACAGGCGAGTGCCACTACGCCCAGTCTCAATTATGATCTCAGTGTGCCCCGGGGGCAGGGCCGGCACAACCCCCGGCCCCTGTACCTGCTTGCAGGCACTTTAATCCACTGAACTAGTTGGCCAGCCCTTAACTACTGTCTTAAATCCATACCATGAACTAGGTATATCTTGATAAATGAAGAAAAGTATATATTAACAAGTAGCATAGGGTTCACAGAAAATACACCTAGTCACATCTTTACCTTTACTTACAAGCAGTTATTGTAATACATACTGAATATTAAAATTTAAAAATAAAACATTACAATAAAAAACATTGTAATGTTTTTTTGCTGAGAATGATGGGATAAGCATGTTCAAAGTGAGTATTTCGAGGAAGATTAATGGCAACGTGTCTTCTATGAGATGTTTTAATTTAAATATTCACCATACTTTATAATCATCCATGTCTAAACAACCACTTATGACAATCTCTGTCAAATACAAACATGATGGTATATCCACATCCACCTTATTCAGTGGCTCTTGGACCATGCAACTTTTGGCTCTTTCTGAAAGTCAAAATGACCGTGAAAAGTAAACATTTTCAATCAATTTAGACATTGAGGCACCTGACAGAAAAGAAAAAGAACTTCAATCAATGTTTCAGAAAGTGGCAAGAACAATGGGGATGTGTTCAAATTATGGAGAAATATTTCTAGGGAGATTAATGGCAATGTGCCCTCTACTGTCATAAATCTTTGTAAATGCAATGTATCACCCTTGTACATGTTCAGCAGTACTGGGGGTGGGAAGGGGGCTCCAAAGTGATGAATCCACTCCTCAACCTCCTCACTCTAGGATCCCATGCTGATTGTCCACTACCAACTTCCCACTGGTTCACTTATCCGAAAGGATCCTGAGTTTATTATGTACTATTTTGCAAGTTAACTATGCCTAGTCAGGACAATCATTTGCATAAAAATATGATTAGAACCCAACAGTTCCTTTTCTGGGTATATACCCCAAAATCTTGGATACTTGAACACCAATGTTCACACTCATCACAGCCAAAAATAACCTAAATACAGCCACAATGAATGGACAACCAAAATGCAACACAAGCCAAACACTGGTCCATCCCTGTAGTCCCAACTCCTCTGAAGGCAGTAAGATAACTGAATCCATAAGTCTGATGTCCGCCTGAGCACCACAATGAGACTTCATCTCAAAAACCAAAAAACTCAACAAAATGCAACATATCTATACAGAGGTATGCTATTTAGCCCTTAAAAAGGATAGAAATTCTGGCACATGTTACAACATGGTTAGACACTTACAACAATATCCCCGGTGAAAGAAGGCAGTCTCAGGAGGACAAACACTGTCTGACTCCATGATATGAGGTACCCTGATGGCTGAATTCACACAGCCAAAAAGTAGAATGACAGTTGCTGGGGCTGAGGAGAGGGAGGATGAGGACTGCTGAATTGAGTACGGAATTTAAGAATGAGAAGATTTTAAAAAACGTGGGGATCTATGGCAGTGGTAGTTGCCTAGAAATGTGAATGTTTTTCATAATACACACACATACACACACACACACACACACACACATGAACTCAGAAGCAAAGGACCTCCTATGAGCCCTGTATCTAGTTAGGGTACTTCAGCCACTTGGGCCCCAGCCAGAACCTCATCACAATGCTATGCCCTAGAAGTAGCAGTGGGGTGGAGAAGAGTGACTATAAATTTTTAAGATAAGATGAAAATGCCTCTGGAAACGATCTGTAATAGCAGGGACCAAGATGTACTGTGAAATTGGTACAAGTGAGCAGTCTGGCGTACTAAAGGAAAATCAAAGATTTAAAGAGATAAACTAGAAAAGCCACATTTATACAGAAATTAAAGAACATACGGAAACAAGATGAACACTCTAAGATAACAGGGAGGACTATCGGAAACACTTTAACACAAGCTTGCAGAGCACTCGATCTCAGGTCTTCAGCGAGCCAAGTCATCAGGTACAGAAAGCCATCGCAGGTAGCAGCCCCGAGCCATGCAGATCTGGGGTGCATTACTGGGAAAGGTAGCTCTGGGAGTCGAAGATAGCTAACCGGCAGCTAGCAACTCGCTACACTCACAGAGCATCAAAGAACAGTTTCAAAACCACATTTTCTAGACTCTCAAGCTCAGAAACTCTGCCTTTGTGGCTTATTTAATAGAAGGTCACTATAAAATCCCTGAAGACTGCTTAATTACCATGCAACTAAATAAAGTTGTTCTAAAGAAAGAAAAACTAGAGCCACCGAGGCTAATCACATGCTCCTGCCTGAGCAACAGCACCAAGACTAGAAAGGAGTGGGGCCCCTTTCTCAGGCCACCATCTTATATCTTGTTACCTTGCACATAACACTCCTGACATTCATTAAAGGTATTGGCTCGCTTTTTTCTCTAGGAACAAAGATGCTGCGTTGTTGGGATTTCCTGAGTAAAAGGAACATCTGCTATTTATGAGGTGCTTGGTTCATTCTCAGAAATAAGATGTCTCAGTTAGGGGCTGGTCACCAGAAAGACCAAATATGATCAGAGGGTTAGGTCTAAGCCAGCCCAGTAGGAGGAGAGAAGCACAGAGACTACACTGGCCTTGGCTCTGTAGTCACCCCCAGTAGTGACACCTCAATACAAAGCTGGGACTCGGTGAGTATCAGATGTGCCTGAAGGTGGCATGGCCTAACTCCACAAGGACAGGGCACAGGCACTCTGTATCCCAGTCCCTCCCAGACCTTGTCCTGTGTGTTTCATTTGGCTGATGTTGGCTTATATCTGTTAAATGAAATTAATCATATCTGCAGCCCTTTCCTGAGTTCTGTGAGTCATTCTAGTGAAGTCTCAAATCTGAAGGGATCATCAAGACCCCTTTGCCCAGCCAGCCACCCAAACTAGAGAGAGCTTCACTTGCAGGGGGGAGGGGGAGCAGTCTGCACCAGCACAACGGTATTGTGATATGCTCTTAAGAGTCACAACACCAGGCCGGGGAGATGGCTCAGTGGAATAAGTGCTTCCATGCGAAGCGCAAGGACCTGAGTTCAATCCCCAGTTCCGCAAAAAAAAAAAAAGTCACAACACCTCCCTTTCCTTCTTTCAGTCAATTCAAATGTCACCCTGAAGGACTTGCTATCCCAAACAGGTTCCACAGTTTTCTCTCATAGCAACCTCAAAGCACGAGCGCTATTACCTCCACTCTACAGATGAGGTCTCTGAGGCTCAAAGCACAAGCGCTATTACCTCCACTCTACAGATGAGGTCTCTGAGGCCCAGGGGAGTTACAAGACTCGCCTAGGTCACACGGTGCAGAGGCCAGGGTTATACGGAGGCTCCTCTGCCTCCTGAAGCGCACGCTCTGGCCACGAGAGCAGAAGGTACGCTGTGACTGTTGGCTGCCCACCTTCCTAGGCCCGCAGTCCCTGCCCCCCTCTGTGCATAGTGCGTCGCGTCTTCCATCCTTCTGATGGCCACATGCCCATGTTCTTGGGGAAGAAAGTGCACCTCTGATGACAGAGCTATCCAGCTTTGGCTGCAGCTTGGGAAAACGAATTTTGAGAGCACAGCACTGGAGGAGGTTAACTAGTTCCCGGAAAGTCTTTTCCAACCAAAACACAAATTAACAGTGGGATGATACTGGATGTAAATGAAAGTGACAAACCTCACTGCAACAACTGAACGGCTCGACTCGAAGCTGCTCCTCAACATCTCCCTCACCACAGGCAGTACTCTCCACAACTCACCCAGTTCTCCTTGTTCCTACTTTTTCTCTATTATTTAAACTCTAAGGTGTTAGACACCTCCCTTTTATTGACCTTACTTCACTAGTCGATGTTTTTGATGTGGTAAGTGCAGAAATTAAAACCTCAGGCAGTCATGGTGGTATAAATTTCCAAATAAAAATCACATTTCAGGATATTAGTTGTCCTTCCACTGCATTTACTCATTCAATAAATACTCTGAGCGTCTTCTACCCAGAAAGCAGCACTTGAGGCGCTTAGAACACAGCAACAAATCGGACAAGTCCCTGCCTGCCTGCCTCACGATGTCTACAGGACAGCAGAGGAAAGGGTCAAAGAAGGAACGAGCACGCCTGCACATGAGCATGTGTGTCCTGTGCACTTGCATGTATTTTCAGGAAATAAGGGATTAAATAAAACAGAGGAAGAGAATATCTGGGGCACAAACAACAATTTACGTGTCTCAGGTGAAACAAGCCACAGGAAAGATAGTGGGAGACAAGGTCCATCCCAACCCCTCGTCACCATCTCTCTCCCCTCCCCATGTCACCATCACGTTACACCTTAACAACTACCCCACATTC
The DNA here is from genome assembly GCA_002564285.1 of Tympanoctomys barrerae. Lineage (NCBI taxonomy): Eukaryota > Metazoa > Chordata > Mammalia > Rodentia > Octodontidae > Tympanoctomys > Tympanoctomys barrerae. The sequence continues at coordinate 16,586 of NDGN011555189.1, read as the reverse complement.
CTAACTGACCTCTCTGCTGCCACTCTTGTCCCCTGATAGCCTATATTCCATGCAACTCAAATGATCCTTATAAAACATGAGCAAGGTCATCCCCTCCTCCAAATCCTCTAAACATGTCCCTCACAGTCTGAATGAAACCCATGCTCCGTATCCTGCCCAGCCCGGCTGTGTGCGCGCCAACACCTCTCACCATCTAAACCCATCTCCTCGCCCCCTTCACTGTGGCCATGTGGCCTGGGAACTAGGTCGTTTGCTCCGGCCTCGGTGCATGTATGCATGCCACTGCCTCCTAGAGCTCTGCCTGTCGGCTCAAGTATCACCGGCTCTGGACCACCCCATCTCCGACAGCCCTGACGGCACTCCCTGTGCGGCATGTCCCAGGCTGTGTGTTCATCTGGCACACCATGTATCTTTTTCTCCACTCCACCTTTATCCACCTACACATCTCCAGTGCATAGAATGGAGCTGGAACAGAGCAGGGCCTCAGGAAACATGTGTGACCAAGGGAATGAGTGCCTTCCATGATCCACGGCTGACCGGGCTGGGCTGGGTGACACCACCTGCTCAGGTTCAAGAGCCCCAGACTCAGTTCCTGTTATACAAGCTTGGAAGGTAACATCTTCCATGTGACACAGCCAACTGCTCCAACAAAATCTCTCTCTGATTCTGACCCTGAGAGGACAAGAACTACAAAATCCTAACAACTCCAAAGTTCACGAAAAAAAGAAGAAAACAACAACAAGCACTTCTTGGTTGATGGATTCCTCTACATTGTAAAATCGAGTAACCATCTCAAATCCTCGGTTAGGCAGAATTCCCAAGGAAGCAGAAAGGTCTTCAGGCCTTCTTTCTTGCAGCCCTTTTTCGTGCAGACTTAACCCCATCTGTCCTGCTAAATGAGCTCCCCTCCTGCAGTAACTTTAGGCTTGGCCTGGGGGCACAGTGACTCCCACAAGAAATTCCAGGGCCAGCCAGCAGAAGGGGTGACAGGCTTGGCCGACTTTCACTCTATTACTTATAAGCCTTGGTGCTTTGTCCTTTCAGATAGTGCTGTCAGGGAAAACTTGGCCTGAGCCATCAGTGCCCGCCAAGCTCTGCTGGCCTGGTTGTGGGGAGGAATCAGCCGCTGCAAGGGACTGCGGGCCCGTGTCAAACACGGAATCTCATGATTACAGTGGAAGAAGAGAAACCTACCAGGCTTAAATAAATGGCAAAAAAGCTGCTCTCATTCTCACTCTAATCCTGTCCCTGATGTTACCTTCAAGCTGTCACAGTATCAAAGTCAGCTTTTCTTCTTTTCTCTGGGCAAGGGTGATGGCTTCGTGGACCAGCTCCAGGTGACTAATCTCAGCTGGGAGCACGGTCCTCCTAGGTACTGCTTGGCATGACAAAGACTGGCAGGTGCGTTCACACAAAAGCTCCTCAGCGGATGAGACCTTTATGGGAGCGGCTGCACTGCCCACTCAGCTTCCGATTTCTGTTTTGTCTACTAGATTAAGCAAATGCCTTTTGTCACTAGGTACTATAGTTTGGGTCCTGAATGTCCCCTGGAGGCCCACGTGGTTAGAAAGGACTGGCCCCCAGTGGGGCATAACTGGGAGGTGGTCTAAGAGAATGAAGAAGCTTGGCTTACTAGAAAGTTTTCAAGTCACTGAGAAGGTACCCTGGAGGGATCAGCAAAACCCCCGCCCCTTCCTCTTTTTCTTTTATGTTTGAGGCCTGGATTGAAGCAGGCAGCAATGTCCCTCCACATACTCCTGCCATCACAGACCCAAATACGATGGGGTCAACCCACTGTGAATGGGAACCTCCAAAACTATGAGCCCCAATAATCCTTTGCTCTTCATAAATTCACTGTCTTAGGTATTTGTTACAGAGAATGAGCTGACTAAGGGCTGGGGAGATAGCTCAGTGGCATGAGTGCCTGCTTGGCAAGCGCAAGGCCGTCAGTTTAATCTCTAGTGGCCAAAAAGAAAGAAAGAGGGCTAACAGTGAGATGTAGAGTGTGTTGCATTCGGCAAACCTACCACTACAGGAGAAGCCAATATGTTCCAGTCTATGTGTGGCTGGGCTTTAACTGGACCACCCACACCACTCACCTCTACTTTCCCATCTGAGGAAGTGGGCAGGCTGGGAACATTTGGGCATCAGTGCTCCCTGTCATGTTCTTTTCTCCCAGTTCACAGTAGTGAACCATGCAAAGGGGCATGTTCTTCACAATGTCCCTCCTTTCACAGACCAGACATCATGCACCTTACGAGACAGCAAAGCCCTAGATGTCCCAGGCTCTCAGCAGAACGCCAGGCATTCCCGTAAGGTAGAGTCTCTTCTTTGAGCCAGGAATATCTAAGGGGGAAAACAGCACCACGCTGCACACATAGCTCGGCTTCTCAGAAGAATGTAGAAAATATTAAATCACATCTCTTCACTTTCCCACAGGATTAGGTTTTTACCTTGGTTATTCATTTTGACACCCGCTGGCACTCACAGGCAGATATGCAATTGTCAAAAGATCTGAGCAGGCCAGAAAAGAAAGATTCAAAATTGGGAAAGCTCTATTACACTACTTGGAATTTCTTTTCCTGGGAATTGANNAAAAAAAAAAAAAAAAAAAAAACCATGACTATGATGCCATTCTAGGGGCTGAGGGCCTGAATCAGGTATGCACTCGTATCAAAATCACTGCAGAAATGAAAGAAGCTATAACAAACACACAGGGCTTCTGTAGGGCTGCATAGTCATCATGCAAAAATGGCAGTGCCCTTAAGGGATGATAGTTAATGCCTCTTTATATAACCTCCCTGTTTTAGTTTTTCTTTTTCACCAATGTTTCCCTGTACCAGCAATCAGCAAAGCCATAGACATCAGCGCACTTTTCCTAGACACACTCTCGTCAATACCTTCACATGGACAATGGCCATTTCCACTTAGAAAACAAGGGGGTACGGGTGGGAGAGAGCAAAGGCTCAATTCTCACGCCACAACACAGTGTAATTGTGCAGAAGGACGGAAATGTGCCCATTCGACTCCAGGCCAGCCCTTCCTGCCTTCCAGGCACACATTCTGAGCACCTTCATCGGCCACCAAGTGTGTGACCACGGGTACCACTGTGGATATACAAGGGCACGCGCGCGTGCATGCCCACAGCAGAACAAGAACACTGAAGAAACATCGCTCATCTGGCCCAGGAAGTCCAAGGAATGCTCCTCTGCAGAGAAAGGCTGGAAAGAAGGCTTCAAGACCGCAAAGATGAAGGGGGAGGGCTTCTCCAGGAGGCAGAAGGGCACACACAGAGCAGAGTCACCAGCAATCACTCTCCTGGGAACTTTACCCCTGCAGGCCAGATACACAACAAGGGGAGAGGGGGCCAACAAAGGCCTAGGGAAGCAGCACAGGTGATAGGGCCACAGAGGTCACAGCAGGACTCAGCACTCCAAGCAGTCAGAGGGTGACTTTGAAGAGCCCCGGTGGTCAGGTGCAACGGGATCCAATTCCCATCTGGGATAACCTAGATGTCATTTGCAACTTCTGCCTGTCTTTCAGAGAAGTCATGAAAAGAAAGGGACAGGGGGATTTAACAACCGCATACAAGTAAGGGTTAATGAATGCCGCATATAAGGTTCTTCTTAGCTTTAATTAAAGATGGCAGGAAACAACTGAGGGGGAAGGAAAACCTTTCACTGAAAAGAAAACTTGAGCGAGGTAAATACAGCTATCTAGACACGGCACTCCCGACTTGGCCATTCTGCGAGAACTATTTTTATCTCTGCTGGGACCAACTGAGGCTGCCTGGCAAGTGCTGCTCACGTCCTGTGTGGTGTGCTGCCCACACAGCACCCCAACAGGAGCGGCGCGGAGCTCCCCACATGGCTGCGGCGGCTCCATGAACCAGCCTGCCAGCTCCAGAGTGGAGCAGGAAGACATGTTCTCACCATTCATGATGGCTACCAAGAAAGCTAGGGGTTTATTTTTTATTTTTTAATTTAATTTTATTTTGGCAGAACCGGGGATTGAACTCAGGCCCTTGCGCTTGCCAGGGAAGTGCTTATTCTACTGAGCCATCTGTCCAGTCCCGAAAGCTAGTTTTTAAATTAATTTTAATGTAGCAGTTGAATATTCCTGAGACCCTATAAACTGAATACTACACTTCTCCACCAAGCAAAGAGCAATTATAGATTTCTTTGGCCCAAATTTCAACTACTAAACATCTCCTCCACTTGATTTCCACTCATAAAACAGTAGTCTGAACACAACCCATGATGCAATAAGACCGCACCGCAGGGTAAGCCCCCCCATGGACGTGCGGCTCACTGACCACGCTGTAACCCTCTAAGCCACTCTTGTGCCCACAAACTTCAAGGCTTCCAGGCACGTGCAAACTCACACTTAATTTCCTTATAATTATTTGCCCTCCAAACATAATTCTTCAGCCCCACAAGTGAAAACTGAATTTTTTCCCATTACTGAAGCAAACATAAATTCTACTACTTTAGAGCCCAATGTTTCTAGGAGGGAAGCCATTCCAAAAACAGAATTTTTGTTAATCTACCATCGATTATAACTGCTGCTAATCACCACATCTTGGAGTAGTTCAAACATCTTTCGTCAGAACCAAAATGAAGTCATGGATTGAGAACTAGATTCTTCTGTGCTGTATCTCTTTGGTTCCATTTATGTTACATACTAAACAAGTGAAGCAGACCTGTGCAGTCAGAGGCTGTGGTCTGGACCCAGGGGTGGGTGCAATGGTGACAGAGACTTGGAGGAGACACAGCGGAGCGTCCAGGAACTGTGCATGTTTTGCTTCCCGACCTGAGTACTCACACAGTTTTATGACTGTGACAATTCATCACACTGCATTTAACGATGTATGCACTGTGCTCTATGTTCTCAATACAAAGTCTTAAAACACTGATGATAGAGGGCAAAGGGTGTGGTCTATGTTTACAAAGACCATAAAGGTTAGAAGTTTAAGTCTACATAGCATCGCTGCTGTCTCAGCCTCCCCAGCACTGGGATTACAGGTGTGTGCCACCATGCCTGGTTCTGGGACTGGCGCAGCATGCCCAGGGTTCCAGGACTGGCAGGGCATGTGGTTCTGGGGACTGAACTCAGGACCTTGTGCTTGCCAAGCAGGCGCTTACATTACTGAGCTATCTTCCCAGCCCCTCATTTTTCTTTTTGGTACCAGGTATTGAACTCAGGATCTTATGTTTGCCAGGCAGGTACTGTACCACTGAGCCAAATCCCCAGCTTTTCATTTTTCTTTAAAAAAAAAAAAAACTCTCCCAAGCCAACAGGGGCAGTGTCCTCACACAGGTGCTCACTATTTCATGCAACACAGGAACAGCCAATAATTGCTGCATTCTTAAAATCATTCTCTGGTTTTACAACTTTTTAAAAAGACAGTTATTTTTGAAACTGTTTAAATAAAAATTTTTTCTATGAACTACTGTGTGCAATTGTCAAATAATCTTACACTCAGAGTTCACAAGTTGAAGGTATTATAAATTAAGAATCCACTTAATACATAGCGCCTCCAGGACCCTACAGCTTAGCAACACTGTGGAGCACTGGTTGTTTACCCGCCTGGTCTGACACTGACTGGGAGCTGCAGCTAACTGCTGCCATGGCTGAGCATCGTAAGACAGTGTCATTCTGTCCATCATCGTCCCAGGAAGAGACCCAAATTCAGAACCTGAAGGGCAGTTTCCACTGAATGCAGCCTAGCTTTTGCACCATTCTGAAGCTGAAAAATCATTAAGTCAAGTCATCTGAAATGGAGGAAATTTTGTGTTATGTGTACACATATATAGACTAATATCTTACTAAAGACAGCAGCAATTCAGCACTTAAGACCAACAAAAGTTGGGTGTTTTTTTTGTAACTATGAGATCACTGGATTTATGTACAAGGGCCCATATATAACTATAATAAAAAGCAGACTAGGTGACATCAATTGGACGTATTTCAGTCTCAGCAGACAATGCACCACTGCCTTCTAGCTCCACCTGGAAAGGACCATTCCCACCACCACATCCTCAGGAGGCAGCTGCAGCCTGGTCAGAGGCAAAAGAACCACACAAACAAAAGCTTTCTGAGCACGTAAGGGAAATGTGAAGTTCAGCCACAAAAGCTTTCGGCTAGACACACTCTTGTAGCCGTTCTCCTGTGTATGAGGACAGGGCAGGATTTCTCACCCTGCGCAGCAAGGACTACTCCAGCTGGGTGATTCTCGCTTGTGGTGGTGTTCTATGCACTGCACTGTACAAGCCTTAACAACCTCCCTGCCTCTACCTACCTGAGCCCAGCAGCACACGTGCTTCCCAGACTTCCACTAAGATATGACAAGAGTCTCATGAGGAACAAAATGGTACTGTGTTGAGACTCATGGTCAGGAAGGCTACACAAGAGATCAAACACACTGCCAGCCTCTGGGGAGGGATTTTTTTTATAGTACCCTGAATTCTAAGAGGTGAATCTATTTCTTATTCAACAAATACATTGAAAGAAACTAGACACAAAAACAAGGCAGGGATTAATGTTTAGGTGAGATAATACCACAGAGAAAGAGCCAGCAGCCCTCTCAAATTATCTGTCTTCTTTTTCAAAGATTTTTTTTTTTTTTTTTAGTGGTACCAGGGATCAAACTCAGGACCTTGTACTTGCCAGACAAGCACTTATTCCACTGAGCTATCTCCCCAGCCCCTCTAAGATTTTTCTAAACAACATGAAATTAACATCCTTCCAAAGAGGTCATTCCATACCCTGAAAGAGTTTCTATAAATGTGTAAATGATGTTTTTTAAGAAAATATTCCCGAGCCTTCCCTTGGAATCTCTTACCTTACACACAACTCCAAGTTTGTTATGTGGCTTCTCCAGGCCTAAGGAGAATGGAATCAACAGATCTAAACAGCAGCAGCGAGACAAGCATCTTTTAGCTTTTTTTTTTTTTTTTTTTTGNATCAAACTCAACTGCACTTGCCAGTCAGGCACTGATGCCACTGAGCTATCTCCCCAGCCCTAAGACAAGCATCTGATATTCAGAGCCTCAGCGACAGCCAGCTTGGGAATGGTAAAAAAGGCAAGAGAATGAGACTGCTAGACCTAGGAACAAGTCTGCTCCGCCATGCCTGGCAGCCCCAAGCACCTCACAGCCCCTCCCGAGACAAGTTCTTAGCTATTGGATGGCTGGGAAGGTATACTTCACAATTGCTCTGGTACCTCAGCTCCCTCATCACTAAATGCTCTATTTTCTCTGTGGGTTTTCTGCGCAGTGCCTGGACCCGTTTTCCTGGCTGGCCCTTGATTGACACAACATTAAATATTGGCTCCAAGAGATGCTCCATCCTGAAACTTCAGCCAAGAAACTTCTCCCACCCAGCCCACCCTCACCTATCCCCCCCTCACCCATTCTCCCCCTGCCACCCACTCCCCACACAGACAAGTGTCTCTCCTACGACCTTAGCTCTGCTCTTCTCTCAAGTCTTTCTGAATGGAGAGTGAATCACAGATTTCACTGTGTTCAATTCACTACAGAAGCAAGGGAAGAGGCAGGCTTACCAAGATCATTACTGCCCCGTCAGCTTTTTATCAAGTTCTATTACCTCTTCCACCTTTCAGCACACGCTGCTTCCTGGCTGCTCTTGCCCTAACAATGTCACAGTTTCTCTCTACTTAAGTGCTATTTACCTTTTAAAGGTCTAGCATTACACTCAACTCATAAATACCTTGATTTCAAAAAAAAAAAAAAGAAAAATCCAAATGCAGCCTATGGCACCCAGCCAATTCTCCCTCATAGCACTCATCTGCCATTCTGGGCTGCTGACCGCAGGGCTGCATGACCACCGGCCATTACTTCCCAGGCAACGTCTATTCTCTTTTCCAATCTCCACTGCTTTTTACCCAAGTGCATTAAAATGTCATGCCTGACCACAATCATCCTCCAACCTAACAGATGAGTCAATGAGTTTGTTCAGATAAAAAAAAAAAAAAGGTAATACTGAATAAGATTCTTCTCTGTGAATCAGAGACGAAACGAAAAGGGCAGATTCAGTGAAGGCCTGAATGCTGAAGCCTAAGTCCCTGTCATCCTGGGCACACAGCTGAGAGACATTTCCCAGCAGGGGCAGCCAGGTGATGGCATTGTAAGCAATGCGATATGTGCAGAAGTGATGCCAACTACTGCCAGCCCCGGCCATAAAGCCCTCCCCTGCCAGCTTTGCCATCTGTTTCCCCAACCAGTGGAAGGAAATGACAATTATTGCAGAATGACCCTGAAGGGCCTATATTGCAGAAGGCAGGGCCTAATGACCCAAGGTGACCTTCAACAAGGTCACATGCCATCACCACACTGCACTGCTTGCTTACCAACCTAAAATCACAGCGAACAAAACTGACAACAGGTGCAAATGACCATGGCTCACATACAGCACGTCTATCCGTTATAGAATGACACCATTTCATGATGCATGCCCTTCACATGAGCTGAAGGCCTGCCAGACACGGCTTAGGGAAGCCATGGATGTACCTGGTATGACTGATAATTATGCTGAACGTTTAAAAAAATTTTTCAAGTATTACAGTAGATGTCACATTGCCATTAATCCCCCTTAAAAAAAAAAAAACTTTGAGCACACCCATCATTCTTGGCACTTTCTGAAGCAGTTCCGGAGGTCCGCTTTCATAAGAGGTTTCAGTTATGCTGTCGCAGCCGCCTTGATGCCCTGAATTGATTCAAACATGTACTTGTTATGTAAATGGGAGGACGGAAGGGGAAGAAACAAGGAATGAAGATGTGCCACGTACATGTGCCAGCTCTACACAAGGGCCATAAACGTTATGCACTGCATACATGGACAAATAAGAAAAAAAATGATGGCCTATGTTGAATGCAAAGGACAGTGCTCCAAACGGGAAAATGGCAGTACGCCTTTTACTGTAATAAACTTTCACAAACTGAAACACTGGCCTTATCTTTTGATCAGCCCTTGTACAGGAGTAAATCCCCAGCACATTCCTTCAGAAGACGCTCTAAAATCAGCTCACTTGAGCAAGAGGCTCAGGAACAGCATCAGCTCCAGCTCTCACTTACCCTGCCAACAGAGGAGTGACCCACAGACCATCTGCCACTTCCATTCCGGAGCACAAGAGCCCAGAGGCCAGGTGCATGTGGTGGTGCACGCATGTGTGGGCTGACAGAGGCCAACAGCATGTCTGAGCCCACCCTGTGAGACAAGTGATCTGGCAAGACCCTCCCCCAAGGAATGACGCTAGCACAGTAAAATGGCTGGAGATGTAGCTCAGAACAAGGGTCTAGGCTTGAATCTCCAGAACCACAGACAAATAAGTAACCCACCAGCCAAGACCCAGCAGAGCCTCCAAGCAGCGAGGGGAGAATCAGAGCCCAGAAAATCACCAGATAAAAGTTGTAACAACAAGCAGCAGTCAATGCTCCTCCAGGTAAAGCTGAGGGAGCTCCACAGCCTCTCTGAATCTGAAAGGCAAAGTAAATCGCCCTGTGCTTCCCTCCTGCAGGGAAGTGAAAGCAGGAAGATGTCCTATCCCTGACCTGGGGAGATCGCAGAGCTTATTTACAAAGGGAGTCACCTGTGGCACTAAGAGTGAGGAGTACTAAAACAGGAGACAGGGCGCAGCCACACTGCGGGGGCAATGAGCGGCAATGAGCATCAACCGCGAGGTCCAGGACAGCACCAGAGCCTCCTTAGGGCCCGGTGTGTGGAACTGCTCCTGGGCCCCCGTAAGCATGAAAGAGATGCCATGGGGAGCCCGCTACTGTGACTTCCCGTAATAGCTAGACACAGAGCGTATTTTTATTTCTGCTTTGATCTTTTTCTCTTCTGCCCAAGCATCCTCTGCTGAGCTAATTTCTCCCAAGCCCACCTTCCCCACACTTTTCAAGTAAACTTGAAAAGTTTACCATCAAAGTAAACTTGAAAAGGTACCATCTTTGGCATGTTTCATCCAATTCTTTGTTCAAGGCAAAATGGACCTGGAATAATTTTGATTCTAAGCCATTTTGAAAGAAATTACTCAATAATAGTAGTAGGGGAAGAAAAAAAGACCTGGTAAGACTATTAGTTCTGCCAAATAGGACCAACAAAATTGTTGACTCCCAGGGAGTCGAGAACTATTTGAAGGAGGAAGCAGACACTGGGGAGAAGGTTCACTCATACCCTTGGAAGTGAATAAGAGGGGAAACACACCAGAATAATTTAGTAACAGGAAACCTGGTGGAGGGATCCAGGCAGGGCTACCTCGCTCAGAGCATGGTGAGGGTGGGGCTGGGTGCAGGTCTGAGTCCCTGGTACGGTGGTCTGGCAACTGTGGTCAACTTGTAATACCCAGCTGAACTGAGCCAGGGTGGTGCTGGGTGGGAGGCCCACCTGAGGAATGCTGGTGCAGCATAAGAGGCAGAACTGGAGAAAGTTTAGAAGCTGTTAGGGAACCAATGGGGAGCTGCTGGTTCTCCCACGGACCTCATTGTGCTGGCTTTCCTGGTGAACTCAGCATGTTCTCAGCATCAAAGGAGCTCAGGACCTTACCGGCACCGAGAATGGCTGCGGCTTGCTTTAGGGGCACTCTGGTCTTCACTCTGAGCTTCACTTCCTGACTGTGGAGGGGAAGACGGGGCAGAGCTCAGCCTTCTGGAGCAGCTTTTCATGTTGGCGTTCCTGATGGGGGCTCAGCTGTTCATCACCTGCGGAGCTAGGGCCCTCACCGTCACTACTGAGGATGCTGCGGCGACTTTCGGGGAAGCTCTGGTTCCTACTTGAGCACTGCCTCCTGGCTCCTGTTAGATCCCTCGGCCCACTAGCACGACCCTTCACTCCGCTGGCACAGACTTTCTAGCTTCCACCAAAGCACAGAGCTGTGAAACAGGCCTGCATGAGATGTTGTCATGGGCTCCAGGCCTTCAGCTGGACTCATGCAGGACATCGCCAGGGGAGCCAGGCCTTCAGCTGCCTTGTTCATGTGTGAACAGATTTCCTTCACTCTGTCTGTGTATGACTCTTTGAATCCTTATGCTAAAATAATCTTATGAACTCCGTGTCTCATAGTGCTTACCCATGCAAGGTGCAGACTATAACACCGGCTGATTAGTCTCCACGATGTCGGGGTGCAAAAGAACAGTGCTTTTAACAACAGCCAAAACCAGACAGGTCCCTCTCAAAGTCACTAAGAAGTGTCACCATCGAGAGCAGGATGAATAAAATACACGAGTGACTGTCCTACTAAGTATCTGTACTCATCTGGATCTCTGAAATGATTTTTTTTTCCCAAGTAAAGCCAAACGAACTTGCAATGCTATTTTAAACCTCAATCTAAGAACGGGATTCTGATTTGACACAATCAACTCCAGGGATCTGTTGCGTAGAGACTCACTCTGCTGTCGTGTGCTTCTTTCAGTTTTCCATCCATGTGGTACATATACTTGCTCCACTATGAGTTTCTGCAATCAGACGGAGCCTTGCCAAAAGGCACGTGGCTCACCTGCATTGCTTGGGGCCCAGCAGAGAAGCAGGCTTGAGCCCAGCACACCACCTCAGGAGCCAGCGAAACAGCTCAGTGGCACAGAGCCAGCCTTGCAAGCAGAAGGTCCTGAGTTCAATTCTTGGTGTGACATCTCAGTCAGAAGCACCTGGTGGCTCACCAGGTGCCTCTGAGATGGAAAACCAAAGACTGAGGGACGGCAACAGGTGACAACAAGCTTTGCCTAGCTGACGATCTTGCCGGAGCCCATGGCTACCAGCAAATTGGCCGGGAAAGCCTGTTTCTGCTCAACTCCAGGCCAGATACGCAATTATACAGCCAGACCAGGCCCTGGCACTTCCTAAGAGGTGACCAGCGTCCTGGGCCTAGGAAGACATCAGAGCACAGGCAATGATGGTGGACTGACAATCACACGGAGTCCTCACGCTCTAATCACAAGCTGAAGTCCTCATTTCTTGTCTCCAATGTTTTGCCTCTGATACCAACAAGAAAACATCATAAAACTTCTAACCCCCATAATCTGGATTTATTAATGTATTTCAATGCCTCTGGATAAAAATAAAACGAAACAAGCCTTTTTCTACCTAAAAACAACTTCAGGTTTCTTCCTTCAGCTCACTTGCTGCCACATGCTTGCCACTGGTGGCATGAAAGGCGTAAGGCCAGTCCTAGCCGTGAAGGCACTTACAGTCTAGAGAGACCCACTTCGAGTCCCTTTTGCCTCTTTCCCATTTTTAACACTAAGTGTTCCCATGACATGGTCTCTGGTGATTTCCATTTTAACAAGGAATACATCCTGTTTTCTTCCAGTCATGGCTCAAAAAAATGGTACCAAAAAAAAAAAAAAAAAAAAAAGTTAGAAGTTAGTCTCCAGGAAAATTACAGTATAACTGACCAGGGGTAAGGCCCGCCAACCTAACTGAAAGATACTCCAAGGGACAGCAGGTCTGACGACAGACTCTGGGCTATCACAGTCATCTGCTCTTCCAGCAAATACTCTTCTTGCTCTGCTCGCTTCACGCGGTCAGACATAAACCTAGGCAGAAAGCCAGGACACCTTCCTCCTACTCGCTGTATTTTAGATCTGGCATGTCCCCCAAAAGCCTGTGTTTTAAAGGACTAGCCCCCAGCTCAGGACACTACTGGGAAGTGGTGGAAGCTTTCTAAGCATGTCCAACCTGTGGCTCACGGATTGCAGGTCCTTATGTTACAATACAAAATATTATAAAAGAATTTAAGTTTTGTTGCTTCTATACATTAGCTATATTATATAGCATACAAGCAGCCTACAGCAATTCCTCCTTCCCCCGTATGACCCCCTAAGCCACGCGTATCCCCCCTGCGTAGGTTCTCTGCAGCTTGGACACACCTGCGGGGCTAGAGTGAAAGGTCTTCAGGCCACTGGGACTGTGCCCTTATAGGGGACCGCGGGAGCCCATAGTTCTTTCCTTTTTTTTCTGGATTTCCATCCATGAGGCATACTGTATCGGCATCCTCCGCTGTAAGTTTCTACCATGATGTGGTGTCCTGCTGCAAACCAAAAAAGCGATGTGGTCAAATCATCATAGACTGACACTGCCAAAATTTGGAGCCAAAATAACCCTTTTCTACGTAAGCTAACTTATCACAGATGCTGCTTCTTACAGTGATAGGAAGCTGGCTGACACGCTGATGAGTGGTGTAATTTTATAAAATGGTGGATGGAAATGGCAAGCCTCTCGTCACCTTCAGGAAGGCCTGGCTACCCTCCCTCCTGTCAGGGGGCTGCCCACATGTGCAGAGATCACACGCTTTCCACGCTGCAGGTTATTTAAAGGATGATAAGAAATGGAAAGTCCTCTGTGATACGGCTTTCAAGTTATGTATGTCAGTGACAGCGAAGTCTGCCACTTCAGGAACACCTCCAGCAAGAGGCTGCCGACACCCCAGCCCAGCAGCTGTGGGGGAAGCTGACAGACAGCTGCTCTTTGCGTTGTCTTTCCTGAAAGAGCCAAGAGGCCTCTCTGAAGGTAGCTAGGTATGGCGTGCTAATGGGGGAAGTGACAACATATCTGATCACAGAAAAGGCAGAGTCCAGGAATCCCACAGGATGCCAACATGTCTGCCTACTCTGTGAAGGTTATCAAACCCATATGTTACGGAACAGAGAGCAGGGGGGAGACTGCCAGGAAAATCACAGTGCTGTAGAAAGATACTGAGCCAGCCCTCAGTGAAAGTCAAAGAACTTGGATAGCAGGGACCATGGGTCCAACTCTGGCCCGCTTGGGACCCGAGGCTGGCCTGCTAGTCACAGCGGCTATGCAGGAAAGGAAAGTTCTAGTCCCATGAAGCATGAGGTGGGTGTGCTCATGGGGACAGCAAGGAGAGATGAGATGCATTTATTCTGCTTTAGACTAAATCCTGTATCATTACAGATTCAAAATTCTTCTGAGATTCCAAAGGAGAAACTTCCTATTTTTCTGGTTTGTCCCAGAAACAAATTTTCAAGGTAACAGCTAGAGAGAAGCCACAGATAAGTCATATGGTCAGATGATTTTCTTTGGTGCCAACATTAATGCCTTTGCTTAAAGACACTCATGAGCTCGTGGGATACTGGGGTGTTTTTTCCTCCTGTGATGTGGTTAGGCACGCAGTCTGTTCGAAGAGCCACACACATAAGAGAAATAAAGAATTAAAAATGTTTAATGTTTCATTGTGTTCACCCCACAACCTCGACGCCCAAATCCCATTAGCCTGTGAAATCCAAATTTCTCAAGCTAACTCCACAGTAGCCGCTGCAAGGGTTGTAGCCCCTGGGGAGTCACAGGAACTTTTTTTTAAAAGGAACATTAAAATGGGTATATAACACCTACATTTTTAAGCAGTATTTCTATTGATTTATTTTAATTTTATGAGTTCTTATATAGTGTGCATTTTATAGGAAAATAAAATACCAATAAAACAAAACATTAAACTTTTAACACGTACTGAGGGTTCAGAATAACTGCTTTCCGGGGCCAAGGAGATGGCTCAGTAGAATAAGCACTTCCCTGGCAAGCGCAAGGGCCTGAGTTCAATCCCCCCCAGTTCCACCAAAAAAACAAAAAAAAAAAAAGAATAACTGCTTTCCTATCTTTATTGGCAGGTCAAACTTGCCACCTCTCTCCTCTTCCTGTTTTGTCCAAAGGTTACTATTTTACAATGTACACTTAGCAGGAAGCTCAAGTATCAGCTTTACTAAGTGTCTAGAGTACACATCAACATCTGTTATATCAACTGTTTGCTTTCTAAATCTAAAAAATACATACTTGTGTTTTCTTTACAGTTCACATAAAATTACCACAGAAATAACCTTTACCTCAATTATCACACCCAAAAGTCTTCACACACGAAAACAGCACATTCCCCACACCTGCATCTCTTACACCGATAGCCATGTCTTACTTTCCTACCTTTTCTGGTAGGACATACTTGACAGCCTGTTTGTCTTCCTGTTTCCCTAGGAGGTTCTTTTGGTTTTTCAGCTCCCTGTTCACCAATCTGTTCCAAAATTCTTTTGCAGAGTGTCTTTGGCAAATATATTTTTTCCTTCCTGTTGTAATCGATCATTTATCAGTTCCACTCCCAGTCCTCAAAGAAAATTTCTTGGTGATATTTTGTGCTTATCTTCTTTGTAAACTATAAAAATATGCTGGACACATTTAGGATTGAGTAGAACACAATCATTGGCCAATGCTTTGGGTTTCCAGTGACATCAGAGCTGTTCCATAACTCATCAACAACATATACTCTCACTTTCTTAGAAAACATGACCATTTCAGGCTTCATTTGTGTTGAGAACGCACTACCAAGTTTTGTTTCTTGGGGAGTTTTTCTGTTTGTTTGTTTGTTTTTTTGATGAGACTTATGTAGTCCAGGGTAGTCTTAAACCCACTACATAGCTCAGGCTGACCTTGAACTCACAGGCCCCTCTTTCCTCAGCCTCCCAAGTGCTGGGATTGCAGGCATGGGTCACCATACTCAGCTTCACTACCCATCTTATCATCGTGGTATAACACTGACAGCATCACCACTATTCCTTTCCCATGTAATAGTTACATCTTTTTGAAATCCGAAGATTGTACAATATGTTTCTCTATTGTGAACCTGAAACATTTTTTCAGGAATCTCCCCTTTGTTCTTTTTTTTTTTTTCAGTTTAAAAATTTATTTAGTTGACTTAAAAGTGAACAAAATGTATATTTCAAATCTTACTAAACTCCCTTATCTGAAACACATGCTTACACAGAAGACATACAGATTTCCAGTAACTTCTGGAAGTACACTGTCCATTTAAAAATTTTCCACAAAAACTCTTCATTGAAAGAAATATTTAAGGGGGCCGGGAGTGGCTCAGTGGAATAAGTGCTTGCTTCCCTGGCAAGCACAAGGGCCTGAGTTCAATCCCCGGTTCCGCAAAAAAAAAAAAAAAAAAGATTTTTCTTTTATACTACATAAAAGCTAGATGCAAATTTCCACTACGCTCTACTATGATAGACTCATTTTATGGGCAACTCTGATGGTGAAGACGCCACAAATGTGTAGCTCAGGCGACTGATGTAAATGCAAAGCAACGAAGATGCCCCCACCGTGTCCCCGCAGAGGGGTGGCACCCTTGATGCTCACGGTTGATCGCTTCTTCCCTTTTCCTTTTTCACTTCCATCTCCTTGCTGAAGATCTGGGTCACACCTCCCATTTTCTGGGTCCTGGTTTGTAGCTCAGGCATCCTTTCTGCTGCATACAACATTATTGACTTGCATGATGGAACTGCCCCGGACAGAGGCTGCCACCTTCCTGCCTCAGCTGGACTCGGACTCTGCCTCTACTGAACGTCACGATTCCATTCCCTAGAGTACATCTTATTTTTCTCAGTAACTGCATTAGGTCCAACTGCTGAGCGCACCGCTTCAATCTCGGTAGCTGCAGGATTTTCAACAGCCTTACTTATCGGGATCCGCCTCTCTGGGATGATTTTTTTAAAATAAGCAGGGTATTTAGAAGACCAGAATGACAGGCATTCCAAGCATGACCCTACTATTACACACTGCTATCT
>NDGN011555181.1:5935-24333 GCA_002564285.1 Tympanoctomys barrerae | reverse complement strand
GAGCCAGCTGAGTGTGGACTGAAACGTCCAGTAACTGTGAGCTAAATAAACCTTTCCTTCCTTTTTTTTAAGTGTCGGGTATTTGTCCCAGCAATGAGAAAGAGTAACTGAGACAATGTAAAAGAGGAAATATTGGTTCTGAAGGATGTAAAGAAAAAGGGAATTCTTGTGCACAGTTGGTGAGAAATTGGTGCAGCTATTTAGGAAACAGTATGGATATTTTTCACAAAATTAAATTTAGACCTACCATATGATCTGATAATCATGCATGTGTGGGCACACACACACAGGTATATATGTCAATCACACATATATTAACATATACATGTCAATCATATATATATGTGTATATATATATATGATCTTTAAGTCAGTGTGACAGTTACATTATTCCTTTTTTGCCATTGTTCACAACAGCTATCATATGTAACCAATCAATGTGTCCTTTTAGGAACAAACTGATAAAGAATGTCTGATACATACTTATAATACAATATACTTCAGCCTCTAGACTTTTGCCAATGTGAAATAATTCCAAGATGACATACTACGTAAAATAAGATAAGTACAATTTCATATGCTCTTCTTTTTCCTTGGATACATAAACCCTTTTATTAAAACTCTTAAAACTAATATGAATGCATAAATTCATATACATAGCCCAAATAGCTGGTGACCTCAATAAAAAACTAGACACACACTTTCCTGCCAGTAACTGTGTTTCACCTGAGGAACAAGTGGAATTGAGTGGATATCACCAAGTTGCATTCAACACTTTTTTATAAACTCAGCGCTAATAAATCTTCCTGCTCAAATATTTATAGTGAGGGGATTCTGATGAAAACCATGGGAACATGTTCACCGTCCTAAAGTAAAGCTGATGACGTGTGGCTTCAGTGATCAATGTTCTGGTGTTCTCTCTAAGCAGCGTTTGTACTTCCTAAACTTTGTTCTCCTTGACCTTGCCAAGGACTGTGGTCTTTGATTCTTAGGCAAGAAAGAAAAGTACAGTAAACTACTATAGCTGTGTTAAATCCAATGCGTGTCATATATTCAAAGACATACATTGTGTTCTTGTCCATTTGAATTGGAGAAACAAAACCAGTTTGCAACCTTACTCAGGTTACTGGAGCCTTCTTTTCTTTTACAAACAGAATTTGCCTCAAATACAATTTTATCTATCTTTGTTCTTTATCATATATTACACAATGGTGGGAGTTTCTTAAGATGTTTACAGTGTTAGAGTATAAAGACATTTTCTTATTCAGTCTGTGAGCCTGCTATATGTCTTCTCATGGACTACAGAATTTCCATCAGCTTTCTGAGGTTCCAACCTTGTTAAAATAGTGAAAATAATACAAAATGATTTCTCTGAGAGCCTCTTTTAGCACAAATCTAATTATTCTCTCTAACTATTGGTCTATTAATACGTTAAGTTACACATTGCATATAATCTGCCTTTCCTACAATGTATGTATTGGGATATTAGTTCTACATAAAATTAAGAAATACTAAGATAAAATTTGCAATCAAATTTATTTGAAAAATTATGAGATCAATTATGGGAAACAAAATTAGTATAGGATTTCCAACAACCATGTTAATATAGATAATAAGTCTTCAAAAAAGAATGTTCTGTCTTCTCAATATTTTTTGTTTTGATGACATTGTTTTAATTTACTTTTAAACTCCTAGGAGCTAGGCTGTTCTCAGACCTCTTCTTTGATACATAGTTTGGGAGTGACCCCTTGATACACTTGGTCTTATTTCAATAAATGACACTAAAGTGGTACTTCATTTACCCACCCTTGACTTCTGATGCCAGCTAATAGCTCTTCCTGCCTGTGTATAGTGGAGGACAAAGGGAAATAGTACATTCCTGAATAATTCTAGGAAACAAGTATGTAACTCTTACTTCATTCTTCCCCTGGGAATAACTTTAAAATTTACTATTTCTGTCACCAGGTTAGAAACCGATAATTTGGAGCATATTGAAAAGAAGAGGAAAATAGAATAGAATGGAAAAAAAAATAGAAACAAACTTTTTTGTAAATGGAGAGAGGGGAAACTGGTTGATGGGAGAAGGCAATGGGAAGAAAAGAAAAAATCAAACTGTCTTATGTTCAAGTACAAATTCTCTGTGAGGAATATATCACTATGTATATCAACATTGTACCAATAAAATTAAACTTTAAAAAAGAAAATGAAAACTATCAGGTTGGCCAAGACTGCTCAAGTAAACTTTAGTTTTTCCCAGATAAAAGCCGTGCCACTGCTAGAACTCCTCCTAAGTATCAGTGAGGACATTAAAGGAAACCTTCCCATTATGAATCAAATAAGCACCAACAAGTAGCCTAGTCCAGGAAGCAAGCTTTGTAATTAATAGTAGGTTCTCTTACAGTATGAACAGAAAGCTAGTCAAACACTTCTATGAATTTAGAAAGTATTCCAATTTGGAAGAGAATTTATAATAGTAAGTTATGGATTTTTGTTCTACGCCAACACTTAGTGCTTTTCTCTGTTATTTGGAAGGAAATTCAAATTTTTATGAGGAAAAGTGTATCATAAAGTAGAAAAAAATTGTATTTTGAAGAATTTAAAGTTTAGCAGTGGAAGGATCAATTAGTTTTTCAGTCTCGATTTTTTTTTAAAACTGGTTCTCATAAGTAGATTAGTATGATCCACATATGTCATAAATAATTTGTTCAAAATTGTAACACTAAAGAGGGAGGTAGAATTTTAAATAAGTGTTTGTGTTGTGGCCATTTTTTTAAAAATGAAAAAAACTGCTGCTTTTAATCTTGACATACCCAGCATTGCTATCTTTAATAAGACATGCTGTTACACAAAATTAGTATTTACTCATTCCATTCGGGATGTTGAAAATATATCGCTAGAACTAAAATAGTCAGTCATATGACAAATTTGAGACTCAAAGTTTTTGCCAATCGATAGCCTGAAAAATTTGAACCATCATTCCAATTTTTAGAGCAAGCCAGCTTGGAAATTGAGCATGCTATTATATTTGGTAAGGAGTACAATTGATAAAGGACAGGGGAATGTCCTTCAGCAGTGAAAGAAAATGGAAATATCATAGTGGTTTTTATCAATGATTCTTTAATGTTTCCTATTCTTGACTACAAATTAAAAATGAACTCTATATACTTCATTGCATCTGTGCACACATAACAAAGGCTATTCAGACACATGTACAAGAAAATATTCTTTGTAGTGTTTCTTCTCTCTTCCTTTTTGTTCAAGTTTAAATTACCCTCAATGCATTCTATTTATTTTCATTGAAATTATTATGAATTAGTCATCTGGTAGAAGACAGTAACCTATAAGGCGTTGTAGACTTTTGTCTTATGGAGTGGAAATGAGAAGGAAAATAATGTGTTCTAAGATGTAGGGGGTATTTTCATATTAAAAATACAATTAGTACAAGATGTGTTGTACCTAACTTTGAATTTTCCAATTAGTAAGAGACTGTTCCACCTTCCAAGAAACTATAAGCCTGAATTTTCACCATGACTATTATTGGCTGTGCCTGGTCATGGAATTGAAGCCATAATTTTAATTTCATTAAGTGTCTTACTAGTCTTGTTGCAATAATCAAAACAAAACATGCAAAAGAAAGCAGGCCCTTTTCACACATGAAATATATGAAGGCTTATTGAAAATATTAGGGACATTTAGAGGCTCACTGGGCTATTTAAAAATAGCATAAGCTGCTTTCCTCCAAGTAAAGTAACAGGAACTCCCAGAGATGTGGTCGTGTGCCCAGAGCGTCTGGTTCAGTATAGTGGGAACAAAATTGAACTTCAGAATTATAATAATTCTGATTATAATTTTAATTATAAGGTAATATAAACAAATTACATCCTGATACAGTAGGTGTAATGGCAAATTTGAAGATTTAAGAGCATATTTTTTCTTAAAATAGTTTGTTTTTATGAAATATAACAAAAAGTTATGAGTTATCATTGATGAATTTGAGATTATATTCCATATTATCTTTTAAAATAGAAATTAATTGTGTTTTTTTAAAAATATTTTCATTGAGAACTAAATAGCAATGAGACAGTTTCCAATTGTGTTCTAATCATATTATGTCTTGTTACTTAACTGTGTAAGAGCAGGGTTTTTATCCTATATTTAAAGTCAAGGTTCAAGTTGATTAAACAGCCTAACTACCTTCCTGTCCAAATCAACCAATTTAATATCCTTAACACATTTCTAGCACAGTATCATCTGTTACCTGCAAAATATTCAACATTTCTGATAGATTAATGAGTAGCATCTAGGTAATATCCTTGACCTTGGCATTTAAAATTGTTCCTAGAATGTCACCAAGCTAGCTTTTTAGCCTTTCTGACTGAGTCTTTCTATATAAATACAGTACATCACACACCTATCCATATATTTATTATTTTCCTCTGTTTTCTTCTTCTTTTCTGGTCCTTTCTCAAATAACTCTTTTCGCTGACCTTTTTATAGTTACTTCTCTCCTTTCCCGTGTATCTTAGATTTCCTTCTTTGACAATTTGATTCCTCCTCATTTTTTCAGTAATTATTTTTTTGGATGGTCTGAGTGGAGGCCTGGGTTCCTCAGTAGACTTCTTCATTTTTGAATGCCAGTGAAATGTATTTATTAATATGTTGGACATAGAGACACATGGTATTTGTTTAAATCCTCAACCATAATTAGTTGGAGTGTGATTTGAAATAAGTATTTAATATTTTGTGACTCAGGTTTCTCTTTTATCTAAGAGGAACACCAGGAGTATACATTCACATATTTCAAATATATGTAATTGATTTGCCTTATGATAATCAGTGATAAGTTAATGATAGATATTTTGTAAAAATAAAATTTGGACTTAATTTATAGCCATAAATGTAAGGATCAAGAATGATTTACAATATATTTGCTTTTATGGCATAAAAGACTTTTCTATATCTGTCACTAAGCAGAAGTTGTACATTTTCCTCATTGATTCAAATTGTTAATGTAAATTTAGCACATTAAATAGATACTATCACATGTCTGAAGTCAAACTAATTATAATTAGTGCTACATTCTTGATCTCATATGGAAATTGAATGAAATTTTCTGAATTCTGTCTGCACTCTTTCTGCATCATCTTCCTTTCATTATGTACTTAAAACACTATGTAATTAATGACTTTGAGAATTTCTTAAAGGATGTATATAGAAATGCACATAGGGAAGAGATGTA
This sequence comes from Tympanoctomys barrerae, assembly GCA_002564285.1. Lineage (NCBI taxonomy): Eukaryota > Metazoa > Chordata > Mammalia > Rodentia > Octodontidae > Tympanoctomys > Tympanoctomys barrerae. Next base: position 19,094 of record NDGN011555181.1, on the reverse strand, counting down.
CAAAGTCAGTATTTATTGTATTTCAGTTTTGAAAATTTGTATTATTATATGTTTTCAGTAAACATCTATACCAACAGGAAAACTACTTCTTCCTCAAAAAAGTAAACGGCTAAATGTTATAGCACATTTAAGTTTCCTCATAGAACATGGACTTCAAATGGAGAAAAACAAGTACACAAAAATCAGTTGCATTGCTATATACTAATAATGAACCCACTGAGAAGGAAATTAAGGGAAATTATCATAAACAATAGCTTTTAAAATATTAAATACTTACTAGATAACCTAAGAAAGTGAAACACATCACCAATGATAACTACAGTGCTCTGAAAAAGAAAATTGAACATGACATCAGAAAGCAGAAAGATCGCCTAAACATCACAGGCAGAACAAATATAGTGAAATTGCCCATAATTTTGATACTTACATATGGATTTAACACAATCTCAGCCAAACTATCAGCAACATCCTTCACAGAATTGGTGAAAACAATCTTAACATTCATGTGGAACCAGCAGAGACCCGGAAGAGCAAAAACAACCTTTGGTTAAAAGAGCAAAGCTGGAGGCATCATAATGCTGGACCTTAACCTATATTAAAAACCTACAATAATTAGAACAACAGGCATAAAGATAAACATGGAAAGGTTGGTGAGATAGCTTGGTGGACTAATCACCTGCTTAGACAAGTTCAGGGACTGGATTTGATCCCTGGCACCACACACCCCTCCAGCCCCACCCCCAGGTGTGCTGAGCCTGCCAACAAGTCCGGGTGTGGTTGCGCACACCTGTAATGCCAGCATTGGGGAGGCTGAAACCAGGAGAATCACTTTGAATCCAAGCCATGTAGTGAGGCACTGTACCAAATAAATAAATAAATACATAAATAAATAAATGTGGAAATAATAGATGATACAGAAAAACTCCAAGTAATTCAACTACAGTGGTACTTTGATTCAGAAATTAAATTTGTTCTATGATTTTGGAAAAGATGACCACAGTTATCTTTGTATAGGACAGATGGCCATGATCATGTTTGTTACCCAACATGGAATTTGAAAAAAAAATGTTTTTTATTAAAGCACCTGCTTAGGCAAAGTGCAGCAGCCAGGGTTCAATCCCTGGCATACTGTGCCCACTCTGCCCCCAGGGCATACTGCGATGGAGATTGAGACTAAGCATGATGGCGGGCACCTATAATCCCAGAGGTTGGGGGGGTTGAGACAGGAGCATCACTATGAGTCTGATCTGCATAGTGAGACCCGTTAAACCTTGTGCTAAATACAAAAGAAAAATAATTTCTAAATATTTATGTTTATGAACCAAATTTCTAACAAAAGAATTCTTTATCCTAGATACTGGTGTAATTGATCTTTGGCAAATAGTCAAAAATATTCTAGTGTAAAGACCGCTTCTTTAACCAATGGTGTAGGGAAAATTGGCAATCTGCCTATAGAAGACTGAACAGACCCATGTCTTTAACAATGTACTAAAGTAAAATCAAAATGGATCAAAGAACTAAATGTTACATGAAAAATACTTAACTTGTTGCAGAAAAGATGGATAAAGTCATTTGAAAAGGCAAGCGTTTTCTGAAAAGGAAATCAGGTGTAGACGAAATAGTTCTGAGAATAAGCAAACAGGACCATGTCAAATGAAAAAAATTTTGTGGAGCAAGAAAACCAAAGAACAGTTTTAAAGGATAACATTCATAATGTGAGAAAATGCCTCTGTTTCTGATATGTAGAATATATAAAAAACTCAAACCAAATACACAACCCAAACAAAAGACACAACAAAAAATGGGCAAACAAACTTAAGAGGGACTTCACACAAGTACAAATGAACAATAAATATATTAACAGTGTTCAACATCACTGGCCTTTAGAGAAAGGCAAATTAAGCATCACTGAGATTTCATCTTGCCCTAAAAAGAGTGGCCATCATTAAGAAATAAAATAATAACAAATGCTAGAGAAGCTGAAGGCGCCCTTTTACATTGCTGTGGGGAAAGTAAACTAGAACAGCCACTACAGAAATAAGGATGGAGATTTCCCCCACCCTCTAAAAAACCCCCCCAAAAACAGAATAGACATTCCACTGGATCCAGCTATTTTTTCCTAAGTATCTTCGCAAAAGTGTTAATATCATACCAGAATATATATATATATATATATATATATATATATATATACTTACCTATGTTTATAACAGCACAGTTCATAATAGCTGAATCTTGTAAGTGGTTTGTTTGCTCATTAGCAGATTAATGCATAATGACAATGTGGCATTTACATGAAATAAAGCAATAATTTGTTATGAAAATAAGCTTGAGTCATTTGTAGGGAAATAAGTGTACCTTGACACTGTAGTGTTAAACGAAACAGACCAGATGCCAAAGTTCAATATATTGCATGGTTTTACTTCATGAGAAATCTAAAGTAAAGTTAAAGAGTAAAATAGAAAGAATCAAGGAAAAAATTAAGTCTGTGAAGTGGGGTTGTACTGTGGTAAGAATTAGGGAGATGGATTTTAAGGGAAAAGGAGATCAAAAGACAGGAAGAAAGGTGAGGGAAGATGGCGAAAGAGTAAAAATAGAGTAATATTGTTGTGCATGTGTACCAAATTCCCACAATGAATGTAAAAATTTGTGTTGTACACACGTGCTAAAATATTAACAATAAAAATAAGTTTACTGATCTCAAAGTGCAATGGCACAGGGTAGAAATTCCAAAATGTAGGAATATGGTAGAAAATAAGAATCAAACCAAATCAGGGGCAAAACAGAAGAGCAAAAGTGGGTCTCTACCTGGCATTCTAAATTTGGAGTCCAAATGGCTTATGCCGTCCTGGCCCTGGTCTTGATGTGGACATTACATGTTCCTGACTTCTCCAGCACCATGCAGTCTCCCCTCTATCTCTGGCTTCCTTAACACACACAGCTTCTTGCACCTTTGCTTCAGCAGCTCCTTGACTGGCCAGGCAGGCTGTCATTTAAAATCTGGGCTGAAGTCTCCATGACCTTACATCTCTAGCATTTTACATGCCAATAAAACCAGCTGCACATGGCTGATGCTAATGTCCATTGTCAGTTGAAGCCGTAGTAATCCCCCTTGACAAGTGATCTCTAAGAACCTGGATGGTTGGGTGTGGCGCAATCAGTCCCAGGGAATAATTTCTTAGGAGCCTCTTCTTGAGCAAATATCTTAGGGACTCTCTTCTCAAAATAAATGCTGACCATTTTGTGCCTATGGTCTTGGCAGTATGCAGGGTCTTGCTGGTTCCTGAATTGCCTGTGATATATCTTTCTTCTTGTCCCTGTATAAAGTTCTTCATTTCTCTTTGTAATGGTGCTCATCTCATTTACAGCGACACAACCTTTGGCTTCAACTATACACAAGGTTCCACTCAGTCAATATTTAGATTCTTCAAATTTTCTGCACTGATTTTGTCGCTAATTTTCATCATAAACCTGACAATTAGCAGCTGTCATTGTCTGTGTTCCAGCATGAATGCTACAGTGTCTTGAAATTCTCTTTCCCAGGTGAATTGTTCACTGCTCTAACTCTCCTTCTCTCACAAAGTATCAGGATACGTACAAAATATAGACAATTATCCGATAGAGTATAACACACACAGACTTTGATTCAAATGTTCCTAATGGAAACCCCCTTAATTTGAACTTTACTACTTGCATTTCTATCAGCATTCTGGTCTTCTGAGCTCCAACAAAATCATCCAGTAAGCTCTTCTTACAGCACATTTCTCAAGCTTACTGCACTCTAGAAAACTAGTTCCAAAGACTTCTACACCACATGGTCAGGAACAATTACCACATCCATCCACTCTCTGATGCCAACTTTCTGTTTCATGCAGCTTTCCCATTGCTGAAACACAGCAAGCAACATCCACAGCATAAAGGAAGAGAGATTTAATTGTTCATATTTTCAGTGTGTGATTGGCTGGCTCTAATCAGATCTGATAGAAGTTGCTTAGTGCTTGGCACCCAGAAAGCAGAACAGGGGAAAAGAGCCAGAGAGGAAGCAGAGAATAACCAGACAAAGACCACAGGGACACCCTCACTCAGACAAGCTGAAAGTTCAATTCCCTGCGCAGATACCAAAGCCAATCAGTTTGAAAGTGTACCCTAACTGCCACAGATATATTCATGATTTGTATGATGTCACACAATGAGGTATTTGTAAGAGCTCTTGTAACATTGAACTTGTCTTTGTCTAGCTCAATGTATAGACATGGCAGCAGATTAAGACATACAGGTAAAGTCATAGTTCTTTACATGATGTGTCCATTGTTCAGCATACTGTGGTATTTCAATCTCCCCATTTAACTTGCTTCTTCAACATATGTGCTCATAGTAATCAGTCACTCATCCTTGATGTAGCCAAATTTAAATGTCATGTGTTTTTTACTGCAAAGCATGGAATCAATCTCATTATATACTTGAATGCACAGCTTTTACTAAGAGGCTCTCCTTCTAAGCCAAAAAAAATCAATTTATGTTTAACTGGAGGGATGATATCTTCTTTTGAGTGTTGGCATAGTAAGAGAGATGGAGCAGCTCCACTTACTATTTGTTAAAATATCATTCAGTTGCAGCCTTTCATATGAAAGGTAGATCTGTAAGCTAATTTACACTGTCAAATCTTGTTAATCTCACCTTCAAATTAATTTGTTCTTTCTGGATAATGTGACTGAAGTAACTATTCTGCCATAAGTGTTACAGGATTACTTTAAAGGGGTTAATGTTATAATGTATTATAGCATAGTATCTATCGTCATGCTATAGATCATTATCATTATGAACTTAATAATTTTTTTTTGGTGTAACTCTGGATTGAACTCATGCCCTTGTGCTTGCCAGACAAGTGCTTATTCTACTGATACATCTCCCCCATTTTTTTTGAATAATTTGCCTGCCAAAAATATCTGGCAGAGTTTCTTTATAATTCCTAAGACAGGGTATAATAATACTATAAAATTATAGACAAATCTGGTGTAAGTGATTTACAAAATGTTGACTTTACCAAAAAGCTGTATGGTAAATTTATATTTAGTTCATGCTCTTCCTGCTAAGATTAACACAAAAATCTCTCTGAGCTGTCTTTTGCTTGACTGCATTGTAGATCAGAATATTCAAGAAAATCCTAGTAAGAATCAAATCCATTTAAGAATCAAACAATTTAGTGAAAATTTTCATAATTTAACAAAATTAACACACACAGAGAGAGTTATAGTTGATCCATCCAAAGGCCTCAAAATTATTTAGGTAAGATTACCTAAGAAGGTTAAAAGACTTGATCAAGATGTCACATTCTATAATATGCAGTTGAGAAAATAAGTCTGCTTATTGATGGAATCAATGTATACCTAATTAAATGAATGAGGGGTAAAATAGCTAACACAAGGTATTCTTATAAGTAGTATAGCATTACACATACTAACGCAAGGTTTTCTCAATATTTTTGTTTAATCTTTGTTTTTGGAAGTAGTGGATTTAAAATGTGGTATAGACATGAACCAATAAATGATTTTTTTGTACTTGGGAAAGGTCTACAGGGGAGACCTTTAGGGAAGGGTCTACAGGGTGTTCAGGGTCTCACTACTAGATTGGACTCATAGTAATTCTCCTGTTTACAGCCTCCCAAGAGCTGGGATTACAGGTGCTCACCATCATGCCAATCTTAATCGCTGTCTCAGCATGCCCAGGGAATGGGACCTGCATGGCAGGCCTGGGGATTGAACCCGTAGGCCCCGCACCTGCTTGCAGGCACTTTAATCTGCAGAGCTATTTGGCCAGACCTAGAATGATTTTTTTTCCAGTATATAATTGGATGTATCAATTTAAGTATAGCAAGATCAGACACAATCTGGTAGTTTATACAGCATAAGTCAATCAGATTTCTCTCCAGTTGATAAGTAGCAGTAGCATCTGCTAGTGTAGTAGAAACCAGGAGGAACTCCATGATGCTAAGTGCGCAATAGCACCCTGTATGATACTTGATTTTACTAAATGATACTAGACAATCTTCGTGTTAGTATTGTCATAGGGAATGCAATACAGAAAATATCAGAGGAAAAGGGAGGAAAGTTCCTGGAATTTTTTTTTTTTTCGGAACCAGGGATTGAACTCAGATCCTTGCATTTGCCAGTCAAGCGCTTATCCTACTGAGCCATCTCCCCAGCTCCTAGAACCATCTTCCCGGTCCCTGGAAAAATATTTTTTAATCAAAAAATTTCATTCTGGAATTTTACATATTCTTTCACTACATAAATTGAACATCAAGAGAATGAATTCTGTAACATATTGATGTCATTATTGTGACTCCTTTACCATATTGATGTCATTTTACAAGAAATATCAGTGATTAATTAAAGTATATGTTAGGCTTATTATCCACCCATGTTTAATTGTCTTAATAAACACACTGTATTACTTCCAAAGATATGCCATTTCATTAAATCAATGGTTTTTCAGAAATACTAATGTAATTGACAATTTGTACCACTGCAAAGCAATAGCATATATAAGTGAATGTATGTTTAATGCATTACAAATTGTGCATTACAGGTGCATGAATCTTTTTTCTTCCTCAACATTCATTAGCTAATGATATTTCCATCAATTATACAGCACACATGCTAGGGCGATAGGACATAATGAGAGTGTTTGCATCAAGAATGAAAAGCAGTAAGTCAGGAATTACTTTCCTCTTGTAAGGAAAGAATAGGTGAAAGTGTGGCTAAGGAAGATTTGGTCTTGTTTAAATTTTGAAAAACTACTGCAATGTTCCCCTAGTTGATGTATTTGTACCTAGTCTTCTAGTCTTAATGTTTATTTTCATCTGAACTGGAAGAATGTTTTTTGAAAACTAACAATAATGATATCTACTATGCTGATGAGTTTCTTTCAGTATGCATATTATGTTCCTTAGGAAAACATTAGCTACTGTCAAAAATGAACTCTAACTTTTATTACCTTAACACAAAAAAACCCTTCTTTTTATTTCTGCCTTCATAGAAGAGGTGATTTTAGAGGTAACATTCTGTCATATGATGGTACAAACTCTATCTCATGATGCAAAATTATTCTGTTCTCATAGAACCGTAAAACAAAGATTGAGACACTACATTATGTCTTAAACATCTTCTTCCAGATGTTCACACACTTTTAATACATTTGGTTGATAGAATTGTCTGATAACCATGCCTTCTGAGCTTATGCTTGTGCATATGCTCCTTCTCAGGGAGAGTTTTCCAGTATAACTTCGAGAACACAGATTTTAACAAGGAGCTAATAGTCTCTAATACAAACCTAGAGGCCACAGGAGCCCTTGAATTTACCACTTTTGCCTCACACAGAAATTTATTGCGTCTCTTCAATAACACATGCTTCCTTTTTTTTTCTTTTGGCAGAACCGGGGATTGAACTCAGACCCTTGCACTTGCCATGGAAGTGCTTATTCCACTGAGCCATCTCCCCAGCCCCTATGCTTCCTTTTAATATAAAGTTTTACATTGTTTTTCTGTTTTGGCTACTTAATATATATTCTTTCCATTGATTTCAGGATAATTGTGATTGCTTTAACCAATTCTTACTCAACTACTGCAAGTGCATTTCTTGCAAATCCATGGTCACATCCTAGCACGGGTTACCCCACTGTAACTGTTTCTTATTGTAATTCGAACATTTCTTTGTCTTAAATATTAAAAATCCTGAATATCCACTTCATGATAGTGGATATCATGTGTGTTTTGTTCACAACATTTTCAGCTTACAAACAATGTGTATTATAAAATAGGAACTCAGCAAGTACTACACAAACAAATGAATCAATGGCTTTAAACTTGTATATTTAAAAACCTCTCAGCTGCTACACTTTCTCCTGAAGGCAAATATTCATCAAGTATTTTTCTCCATTTTGTACAGGATACTGTTGTTGTTTGCACTTCTTCAGAAACTATTTTGAATATCAAATGAAAATATTTGAACAGATATATGGAACAATGAAAGGGAAATGCTGAAAAAATGCAAGAGCTAAGGAAGCAGCCATATTGTGCTGGCCATCCCTGATAATGGCAAAATTCCATAGGAAAAGCCTCTATGGTCCGCGAACTTGGGCTGCTTGTATAATCCTCATCATTATTAGTTTATGGATCATATGGAGGTGTGTTGGTTTCTAGCAGAGATATTTTGGACTGTACTTCTGGGTAAAGAATCCAGAAGTAATATTTTCTGTCATTAGACAGACATTATCTTCTGTCAACAAAAATTCAAAACCCTTTCTTTATCACCCTGTGACTTTATTTACCTTGATGCTGAGTTTTTAATTTTACAGTGCATCATGAATAAAACAAAAGATAAGCATTCTTAAAGTTTAAAATACATGCCCTCTCAGTAGTCCTCACTGAAAGTTGTTTTGTGCTGCATGCCTGTAATCCTAGCACTGAAGTCTGAGGCAGGAGGATCATCATGCATTCAAGGATAGCATGCAACATAGGGCATTCGAGGCCAGTCTGAACTACAAGTGTGACCCTGTCTAAAAAAAATACAAAACAAAACAAAACAAAAACCCCTAAAAACACTAACTAGTCCTTAATGAATAATTCTAAATATAGGTTCAAATATTTGCAATCTTTAGTTTTAACATATTTTCACCTTTGATAACCACTATCAAGCTCTCTTCTGTAATATTTGTCTCTGCTATCTTATATAACTTCCCCAAATTCTTGAATTGGAATAAATTTAGTTTATTGAATTGCCCTTAACTGTAAGATGAATGTCAAATTTAAACTTCCTTATTAAAATGGTTAATGTCAGAGTTGTCCAAGTGGAATACTTTAGGAGGGAATGTGCTTGATATTCCTGTACTTTTTATATATAAATTTGTGAAAAATATCATGAGGTTATTTATATGAGATCAGATGAGTAATATGCTCAATATCTGTAACTCCAGTGTCTTCTGATTCTGTGATTCAGTGAATGCTTTTCTAATCAGTTCTACTAGTATCGATTATTTATAAAATTGTTATGATACATCTAGTTTTAAGTAGTTTTTCAAAACTAATCAGAGATATTACTACAGTCTATGACAACTTTCATGCATCTATGTCTCATATTCACCACAATATTTTAAATTTGTAGAGAGCAAAGATATGTCATAATTTAAATCTATACCTCAGAATGCCAGTTTTTGCTAGTGGTAAGCAGTGAAGTTATCTGAAAGGAGTCAATAGATTTTATTTTCAACAGCCTGCAGGAATTTTCATTTTCCTTTCTGTACCCATCACCTAGCATATGTTGAATATGTAATAAGGCTAGCCCCTGACCTGAAGTTTAGATGCATAGAAACACATAGTCCTGTTCCCCAAGTGAATATGTGCCTCAGAGAATAAACTGTGAAAACCACTTTCATTATCCTATTACATGGGAATTTTTAATACTGAAGAGTGAATGTTGTAGGGTTTGGGGGGGGGCCTGATTTTGCACATGAGTTCAAATCATTATATTCATGTAGTAAGAAGCATGGGGAAGTTTTGTCAGACCTCAAGCCACATCAATTATCTGATAATTGCCACTCCCCATGGGTGTATCGCCTGTGGTCATATGTGAGCTATATGCTTTTATCTATGTAAGCTTTTGCCTACTAACTATGCATGAGGTGATTATTTGCACAACAGAGGCAGAATTTCTGATCTTTCTTCCATCAATGTGTATGCTGAATATAAAAATAAGAGTTTTTAAGCTATCCAGGTAAAAGTACAGTGAGAAATGATATTCAACAAAAATTATATTCTAACAGTTATTTTACTCTTTGAAATATACTGGGCCAGGGAGATGGCTCAGTGGAATAAGCACTTCCCTGGCAAGCCCAAGGGTCTGAGTTCAATCCCCTGTTCCACCAAAAAAAAGAAAGAAAGAAAGAAAGAAAGAAAGAAAGAAAGAGAGAAAGAAAGAAAGATTAAAATATACTATATTTTCTCAATTCATATACTGATTTCACATTTTCTTCTCACCATTTCAAGTGTACACTCACATATCACATCTCTACAATTTTATCCTATCTCTCAGTTTGTTAGATTAAGTTTCAGTAACAAAATGTTTGCTGCTTTAACAGTGAACCAAGATATTGTAAATATATCATGCATCAGGTCCACTTATTTCCAGTTTTATTCATAAACTTAGTGCATTTTTGTGATCACCATCCCAAAATACAAGAAAAAAACATAAAAGCAAACAAAAGTAAAAATAATTTTAATGGAAACACAGGCTGATCCCAAATCTGGCTCAGCAGCTTTTCTTTCTTGGTACAGAGTAATCAAGAACTGTAACAGCCATAGTCTAGCCTTTGAGTCATTACCACTGGCATAACCATAGGCCAGATCTCAGCCCTGTAAAATCATGCTTTGCATTTCACAGAGCCCAATTTCTTTACATGTAAGTTAAACATGAGGAACCTGGACATACCAATAGCCAAGATGACTGGATAACAAAAGCTACTCTTTGAAATAATATAGCATTCTGTTATTTGTTTCCTGCCCAGGAAATTCACATTGCTGGCACATTGGCATAACCCTACTTCACACCAATAGAATGTGAAACAGTGCTGATAGTGTCCCGGTCACACCTACTGAGTGGATATAAGTGACCTCCTCAGGGACTTTCAACTTGAAAAGAATGGAGGAAAGGTAAGTGAATCGCTACATCATACCTAGAAGAGGAGTGCATATGTTAAAGATGAATGTTAAATTCTGGATGGCCCTGAAAAAGAAAAGACCTCGACTTGTGGATGAAAGTTTTCTGCCTCCTTTGTTTCATTGTTAAATTGCAATATAAAATAAATTAAGTGCATCCCAAATATTCTATTTAGAAAGTGCACAGAGTGACATAATGTACAGTGCACTATTTTATGACTTTACATTATCTCAATGTATTTCAATTATTACTTGAAGTCAAGACCATTTTGATATATTTTGCCACTTCCAAATTCATACTACTTAGCAGCCATTGCATTGAGCATGTGTCACTGTAGCTAGCAGGTAAAATAATTGAAATACTACTCATAAAATAATTAAGAATGTATCTCTTCTCGGGCTTTTGGCTAAGATCAAGTGTAAAAATAATTAAGAATGTTTTACTGCATGTGACATGATTAAACCATTATTTTCTTTCTGATTTTGAATGTTAATTTTGGCCTATATCTTAAACCCAATGGGAGTGCATTAGTTTTGATTATACAATTTTATACTTGGTGAAACAAACCCTGTTATCTTATGGATTTATTTTACTACAGAGAGATTCCCCAGAAATCTTAAATAAGTTCCTTGAATACACTTCTACAAGTTTGGCATAAAAAAACATTTCATTTACAAAATCTGCCCCAGCTTTGTGCCTTTGATTTAAACAAATGTTTTTCAAATACTATTTTTCAAAGTGTTTTAGATTTATGTAAAAAAAAAAGAAAAAAACACCCCAAGGATAATGCATAGAAACTTCCCAGGTAGTATCATCCTTTTTCCCTTGTGATCCTTGTTTTCAGATTGAAGTAAACCAGTAAGGAAAATATTTGAAAAAATGTGTATGCTGACTCTGCACATAATTTTCTTGTCATTATTCCCTAAAGAGTACTATTTATTTACATGCATTGGTTATTATAAATAATTGAAAAATAATTTAAAACATACAAGAGGATACACTCAAGATATACATAAAAATTACAAGCTTTTTATGGAAGGGATCTGAACTTCTTAGGATCTTGATACCTCAGGGTATCCTAGAAAAATCCCCTACAAACACTGTGGGACAACTTTATCTCACAAGCAATTTTCACTATTACCAAATTTTGCATTAATGTTGTGTACTTGTTTCCATTTATGAATCTATACTCATAAATTCTTATGTATTAAATTCCATATTTTAAGCAAATATCACAGTGATTACTTAATTCTCTTGTTTAGGTTCATGTCATCGTCACATCTCTCTAATACATTTAGGTTGTGGAAATTTCTCATACTTCCTCTGTTTTGGATGACAGTGGCCTTTTTTATATTACTAGATAGATATTTTAAATGATGTTTCTCTAGTACTATTTGTTTGATTTTTCCTATTATTAAATTGGGGTAATAGTTTTGAGCTAGAAGATGAAAGAGCTCAAGTGATGTTATATCACATGACATAAAGGTATATGCAGGCATATTTTGTGAAACTTAATATTGATTTTGACTACCTGGGTGAAATTATATCTGTCATGTTTCTTTCTATACTGTGAAGTTATAATTTTCTTTACTTTCCTTTTCTGTATTTGGGTGAAAGGCAGTGGTCCTCACAGCTTGCACTTAAAGAATGAAACTCTGTGCTCTTACCCTTGAGGGCATCGTAACTCCATAAACAGAGCCGAGATGGCATGCTGCCTTCACTTATATACGTGCCTTAATGTTTAACTCACAAGATATATTGCTATTTAATAAGTGGAAAATATATTTTACAGCATCTTGATTGTACATATCTTGAGATAATTGATATGATTAATGAGATGGTGAGATCTGCCCTAAATTTCAATGCAATATAATTATAGAATCAATCTTTGTATTCCATATCCTGCTATAACAAAGACATTTTAAAATACTACTATTTAGTTTTGCTAACTACATGATGATAATTCCCATAAGTTTTATTTTTTGGTGAGTGTTACATCACTATATTATGAGGAAACATTGAAAATTACTAACTTTATTGTAGAATTTTGCTTACTAAATAATTTTGCTCAGTTCTCACTAATTGAAGAGTGAGTCATGGAATTTAGTCTAGTATTTTTCAGTGGAATAATGATATTGGTGGTACATATTCAATGATTATAGTAAGACTAAAACAGTATATTCATAAAAATGTAACATACATTTTCCTAAAAGTTTTAATTGAAGAGTTTTGATTTCAATTTTTAAAATATAATAGTATTAAAGAAGGTCAAACCTAATTATTTAAAAAACAAATCAACATTCATTTTACTCTCCTATGAAACATTGAAAAATGCAGAATTTCAAACTATCAAGGAATTTAGATTGAGATTTGAAGAGTTCCACATAAATTTAGTATGAATCACAATATCTCTCTCTCTCTCTCTCTCTCTCTCTCTCTCTCTCTC
>NDGN011555180.1:0-31486 GCA_002564285.1 Tympanoctomys barrerae | reverse complement strand
ATATATAACAAAATCATATAAAATACTTCTATACTTCTGCAGCATAACAATGAATCCCAAAGATATACAGAAAAAGTAATGTATAAATGTATGTAATTTGTAAAATGAAGAACAGTGTTTGATAAAAGATTACAGAAACAAATGAAGAAACGATGGAGTTGGGAACAAAATCTGAAGTACATCTAGCAGCCCTAAATATAAACCAGGCATACAGGCTAAGGAGAAAAATACAACACCAAAACAGATGACTGTGAGCTACGAACATATAAGTTGTAGAAAAAGGCAACACTAGAAGTTAGTGAAATGCAAAACAAAAGAATAAGTATCATTTTCATCATGAAAGTTAGCAAAAGATGAGGGCAACATTAGTCTAGTTAAAGTGAGACTGTAAGTATGCCACTTTCATAAAATATTAATTGAACTGTGAATTATGATGTTTGTATGCAAAATAGAAGTAATTTTTTTCATTGAAAACCTGAATATTTAGCCTTTCCCTAGAACCCCTTTAAAATTCTGGATATAATTTACATAACTTTTCAAGCAGTGGATGTCAACCAATATAACGACGTATGTTTAGAAAGAAGGAGGAGAAAGACGAACAGAAACAGAATCATGATTAGTGAAGGAAACAGAAATCAAAGTCTCAAGCTGTCAAAATAACACACAAGTTACTAAGAAGGAGCTGCCTGGAGAGGGTCCCACACTCTGCATAAGGACTCTCCTCAGGTTATTTGGTGGTCTGCGATGTGCTTATCACTTGGACACCAGCAGGCCCTTCAGAAAGAAAGCTGCTAGAAGATTAGAGGTGAGCAGAGTTCTGTTGCATAGCTCAGTGTTGTGAAGATGCTGAACTTCCACCTCAACCAAAGACACCTTGGCAGTCTCCAGATTCTCAGCAAGCCTCTGGAGAGTCTACAGCTAGGCATAAAGACTGTGCCATACGAATGATGGCTCTCTCACAAAAAGGGCAAAGTGAAATTAAACAAATACTATCAAAGATCTATGGCTTATTTGACTTGGGGACTCAGTAATTTATTTGCCCACCAGAATCAAACAATACTTTTATAAGAAACACAAGTACTTTACAGTCTTTCCGATATATCATCCCAAGCATCTGATATATGATAAAAATAATTAAATGTGATAAAATCAGGCAACATTGATACAAATTTAAAAGGTTATGGATTTAGAGATAGGCCCAATGTTGGAGTTTTCTAACAAAAATGTCAAAATAATTCTAAGTATTTCTTAACTAATGTAGAGAAAAGCATAGAATAATGGATTAAAAGAAAGATAATTCTATCTGAGAACTAAACTATATTATAATAATCAAATTTGCATTCTAGAACTGCAAAACTAAATATTTAAGATTAAGAAGTAATCAGACACAGTACAAGGAAAGAACTGGGAACTCAAATATAGGTATATTTAAAAATATTTTTTAAAACCCTAAGTATAGACAGGAAATTAATGAAAGAAAAAAATGGCAGAAGGTGTCAATGTTTATGGGATATTGCCAAACAAAATAATATGTGTATAGTCAGAAATTCCATGAGAGAACAAAGAGACCATGGAACTGGGAAAATGTAACTGGGAGAAAAAACACTTTTTCTGATCTGTGAAGCAGATTTCAGAAATTCACTGACTGTTCAGGAGCATAGTTAAAAGTGACATTCAACTACACATATTGTATTCAAATTGTTGTAAGCCAGAGATGAAGAAAAATGGAACAAACATCTAGAAAATAAAACATACAATATGTTCACTATAAAAATAATAAAAGCACATGCAACATTTCTACTAAAATTAGTTGATATAAGAAGATAAAATGGTATATTTGAAAGAAAAGGGCCAGCCAGATCGCTCTTTGGACTAAAGCGCCTGATTAGGCAAAGCGCAGGAACCAGGGTTTGATCCCCAGCACTACATTCAGTTCCACCCATAGGCATGGTGAGAAGGTGATTGAGACTGGGTGTGGTGGCACACTCCTGTAATCCCAGCTCTTGGGGGGCTGAAAACAGAGGGATCACTCCAAGTCAGATCTGTGTAGTGAGAGCCTGTAGACTCTGTACTAAATGCATTTTAAAAAGAAAGAAAGAGAAATAAAGCCATAGTGACCTTGAATTCTACTACTGGGAAAAAATTATCATTAAAAAGTAAATGAGAAACTTTCTCTTCTGATTATTATAGGATAAAATATTAATCCAATTAGTCTTTTGAAAGTCAGGCAAAAGAGATAAGAATAAATAAATGGGACATGTAGCAAATAAACAATCTAGTAATCTTATCTGAAACATAGAAATACTTATATTTAGTATAAATGAATACTAATTAAAAGGCAGAGACTATTTGCTTTCAAGAAGAAACTTGGGGCTGGGGAGATGGCTCAGTAGAATAAGTGCTTTTCTGGCAAGCGCAAGGGCCTGAGTTCAATCCCTGGTTCTGAAAAAAAAAAAAAAAGAAGAAGAAGCATGTTCTATTTATAGAGGAATAGAATCAATGTGAAATAGTACAAAGTAAATAGATATGTCATTCAAATACTAACCATTTGAAACTTAAGGTATTTGTATTAATGTCAGATAAAATATACTCCAAGTAAGAAATATTTTAGTGATACAGAAGATATTTCTTAATCATATAAAGATAAGTTTATCAGAAATAAATAAAATTTAAAACTGTGTATTGGACCAATAGGAGAGGTTTAAATTACATAAAGACAAACCACAAAACTAGAAGACATGTCTAAGTCCACAATTATACTTTGTTGAGACAAAACTGATCTGCCAAACTTTCTGAACTATATAGAAAGTCATCAAGCCCAGGACTGGGGAGGTATCTCGGTGGTCTAAGTGCATGCCTAGCAGGCACAAGGTCCCAGGTTCCATTCCTGGTGCCACATGCTATGCCAGTCCTTGAATCCTGGGAGTGCCATCCCAGCCACTGAAATACCAGGAGTGCCATTACCAGCATGCCTGTAATCCCAGTGCTGGGGAGGCTGAAACAGGAGGATCATTAGAAGTCCAAACTGCATAGCAAGAAACTGTATTTAACAAAGAAACAAATAAATAGATAGATAGATAAATGAAACAGAAGTCATCAAGGGCATGGAAAGCATAAACAACACTAAAACTTTGGCAATGGTGAATCTACACAGAAAGCTATCTGAAAGGATTACTAATTGCATACTTTATGTAAGTGCAGATTAACCAAGGTAGAACACATGGTGGAAAACAAAAACCTGCTACTAGCAGGTGAAGCTTAGAGTTGAACAAAATAAACTAGAAATCAATGTAATATCTGGATAATTCAAATGATCTAAAGTTAAATAATATTTTTCTCAATAAGTAGTATTAAATAAACATAAGGAAATGAGAAAATAATTTGAACTCAATAGTAGATGCAACAGATTTTATATATATATGTGTGTGTGTATTAGCAAAAGTAATATTTATTAAATTTATTAAATATTATTAAATATTTATTAAATATTACAGGGACTTGAGAATTCTAGCCTCTCACTGAATTTCTTACCCTGATTTTTCTTTTCTTTTCTTTTTTTTTTTCCACTTTTTGAAACATGTTCTCTCTAAATTGTTCGCCTAGCCTTGAATTTGTGATTGTCCTAGAATTACAGGTGCAGCATCACATGTGACCTAAATATTTTCTATTAAAAAGAAGAAACACTAAAATCAATGAATCAAGTTTCTATAATAAGAATCTAGGAAAAGCATAGCAAATACGTGAAAACAAAGGAAATAATAAGGAATAAAGGTCAATAAATGAAACTCCAAGTCATAAGGGCCATCCAAATAGCTCAGAGGATTAAAGTGCCTGCAAACAGGCACAGGGGTCAGGGGTTTGATCCTTGGCCTACCATGCTGGCCCCACCTCTGGGGTGCAATGAGATGGCAATTGAAACTGGGTGTGGTGATATGCCCCTTAATCCCAGCTCTTGGGAGACTGTAAACAGGAGAATCCATGTAAGTCCAATCTAGTAACAAGACTCTGAACACCCTGTAGAACCTTCCCTAAAATATGGGGTGGGGGAACCCTCAAGTCATAGAGAAAAACAGTGAAGGCAAAAGTTAGTTCTTTGAAAACATCAATAAAAAGTTTTTATAACATTATGGAGAACCATCACATTACAATTTTACTGAAAAACTATAATTTAAAAAAGGAACTTTGTGAATAATTTCATCACTAAATCCCGCACTTCAAATTAAATAAAAAACCTTTAAAGCACAAAAAAATTCAAAATTGACACTAGATGCAATGGTAACAGCCTTATTTGCAGTATGAAAATATATTCTTAATTAAAATATTCCCCCAAGGAAGGCTCCTGGATCACAGGATTTCACTCATAAAATATATCAGACATTAAGGAAGAAGTGCTATTTTGTAAAAATTATTTCAGAACAAAAGAGAAAACCATTTTCATCTCATTTTGAAATGTAACAGTACTTTAAAACTGAATCTTGACAAAAAATAATAAAACTACAGATGCATAATCTCAGGAAAATGTGGCAAAAATCTCACCCAATATCTTTGAATTTAAAACCAATATATAAAATGCACAATGCATGTGATCAGTGAATGGCAGGACTAAATCCATAATAAAAAATTCCTTTAACATTCAAAATTTTCATAGGGTCTGCAATATAGCTAAGTGGACTGAGGACCTGCTTAGGCAAGCACAAAACCAAGGTTGGATTACCAGCATAACATGCCATGTTGGCCCCACCTCTGATCACACTGAGCCGTCCATCAAATCTGGGCATGGTGGTGCATACCTGTAATTCCATTGCTGGCAAAGCTAAATACCACAGGATCACTACATGCCTGAGCCAGAGGATCACTACATGCCTGAGCCAATACAAAAAAGTAAAATAAAATAAGATAAAATAAATAAAAATATTCATAACTGGATGAAAAGTGCATAAGGAAATCTTGTATCTGTTGTAGGGGCCGGCCCAATAGCTCAGCAGATTAAAGTGCCTATTTTGGCAGACACAAGGACCAGGGTTCGATCCCCTGTGTGCAGTATTGGCCCCATCCCAAGAGTGAGCTGAGACTGCGACTGAGACTGGGAGTGGTGGCATAAGCCTGTAATCCTAGCACTTGGGAGGCTGAAAAAGGGAGGATCACTCTGAGTCTGATCTGTATAGTGAGATCCTGTAGACCCTGTCCTAAATACATAAAAAATAAAATCTTGCATCTTGATGTTGCTACTATTTTGCTTTTTGATGCACGAAACAAGTCAAAATATTTTTAATTCTAATTGCTATGGTCTTCAAAGTATGGTAAACTAGAGAATAAACAAGAGGAGGATAACGAACATGTAATAGGAAGTATCTAGAGCCTACAAAAATTAAAATATATTGGCCACAAATAAGTTTAACCAGGCATACCTTAAAGGATCGATGAATCAGAATCAACCAGAACTCTGTATACTAGCATACAGAAGTTAAAATTAGAAAAATAATTTAAAAAGCAAGTTGAAAAAGATACCAAATAGGGGAACAAAAAATAAAAAACAATTAAAATGAACATGATTATTATGTTTGCAGACCTGTGCTATGAAAATAAATGTTCAAAGAATTCTAAAAATTAATAAAATAATAAGATAATTTTGTAGACATAACATTAGCAAGGTAATTTCAAAGATTACTTGAACAAAAGCATAAAATATTGGTGAGAAATTCAAAATTGTAAATGAAGAAATATGCCTTTCTAATATTTGAAGAAATTCAATATTATTAAACTATAAACTGCTAACATGTGTCCCCAGTTTCTATGTGGATTCAATCTCATCTCTAACAAAACAAAACAAAACAAAAATTACTTTTAAGAAGTTACTAGGGGCCAGGGAGATGGCTCAGTGGAATAAGTGATTCCCTGGCAAGCGCAAGGACCTGAGCTCAATACCCGGTTCTGAAAAAAAAAAAAAAGTTACTAAATAACAAAGTATATTATGTCATACACAGAAAAAGAAAAGTATGACATTGATACATGTAATGGCACAGATAAATATTATAAGAATTATGCTGGGAAAGCAGACCAGAAAATAGACTATCCAATGTATTGTTCTACAAAATTTTGTAAAATTCAGACTCAAAGTGATCAGAAACTCCTTTGGGCATAGAAGAGTGAGTGGGAGGGCGGGGAGGGTTGGAGGGAAAAAACAAAAAGGAGGAGGACACATTTTTTACTGGTGGACATTCAGGTTGTTATGATAGAAATGGTTGCATGAATACATATCTCTGTCATAACTGTAAATTTAGGAAACTTATAGTACTTCTGTTTACTGAAAATTGGTATCATTTCTAATGTGTTTATTTTTACTATTTTTTATTCTTTTTAAAATATAGAAGGGAAAACATTCTTTAACCTTTTCAATGAAATTTAATTGTGTATAGCTTTTGCAACTTTCAATGTTGAGAAGAGTTTTCACTTACAGTAAAAATTAATGATTAAAAAAGTAAAAGTTAATTTAAAAATCATTCAGGATTGGTTGACTGTAAAGAATCTCAACTGAAGAATGTAGTTATTGGAATTCAGAGTGTCATCATACTTGTGCTTTATTCATTCTCAGGTTTTTATCCCCGAATACACAATGGTGAATAGCAAATTGAGGCAGGAAATTTGGGATTATTCAATAGGAAGAGAATAAAGCATATTCTTAGATACCGGGCTTCATGAGTGAAAGGTAAAGTGGAAAATTTTGCACATGCTACGTGGCCTCCATAGCCCTTCTAATTTTTTTCTTTAAAATATATGTTGTTATATCAGACATTTAAAGATAAGTTTTAATCACTGTAATTTATGGAAATATAAGTCCCCAGTGGGCCCTTTGTTCCCAAAATAAGGAAAACTAACAATTTGACTTCCAATCATAGAGACATTATGGTGGATGAACCACTCAGTCCACTGGTTGGGAGATGGCCCTGGCCAGCTATCAGCTACACAAAAGTAGAAAATATACATTTTCTACATCCATGAAGGGAAGATGCCTACATTTTCTGTTGGCTGGATCCAGGAAATGGTGTGATGCTATGGTATACTTTTCTTCATGAGCAGGAACAAAATTGACATTTTGCCTGGTTATTTGCCTAAAGAGATCATGATGGCTAAATAGATCAAACACGATCATGTGTTTTATGATTATTTGGTGATATGTACTCATCTAACACTTATCAGTAACTATGAAAAATATACCTACAGTGGACAGAAAACCCAAAAAGTACAGACAGAAGCAAGGCTGTGTCTGATTATGAAGATTCCTTTGATAGCACAGAAACTACAGCTGTGCAGTTTCTACGGCTCCTACTATTTTTGAAGAAGGAATCAAATCATAACTCAAGCAACTTTCTCAGTGAGTCCACTAGTGACTCCATCACTAGCAACAAAAGGAAGTCCACTGCTGAACTCAGTTTTTTACCCTTAATATCCATCAAAAACCCTGACTTTTATAGTTAAATGTGACATCTAGCTTGTATTCCCAATTGTGTTCATAAAAGCATATGTAAACAGAAAAAGATGAAAATTCACAATACTGAAAACAAAGATTGGGATCTAGACTATCTAGACAAAAAGATGTTTATAATTAGAAAAATATTTATAACTGGAAAGTATTTCAATGCCTTAATTTTTTGTGTTGGCTTTTCTACTGACTTCTAACTTTGCCATAATTTTTCATTGTTTATAATTTGTAAACATTTGTACTTTTCTGTCAGCATGCATTAATTTAAAATATGAAACAACCACTTTTTAAAAATGTATTTGGTACAGGGTCTCACTATGCAGCTTGGACTCATAGTGATCCACCCAGTGTGCCTGAGGGTGGGGCCAACACACCTTCTGGTGCTGGGGATGGAACCCTAGGCCCTGTGCTTGCCTAAGCAGGCACTTAGTTTGCTGAGCTATCTCACAGGTCTGAAACAACTGAACTTTTAAAGAAAGATATATGTGTAACTTTCCCATTATTGAAATTATTGTTTAAGGCAAACACATAAGATTCACCCTTTCGTGTATGGTGTTGTGTTTTGTGATCAAAACACATGGTGAATATTGCCCTGAATGCTGTCCACTAGAAAAGAGTGGCTCTTCCACACAAGAAGCAGCACCTCAAATTTCTTTTCAAAATTTTCATTAGTATGCATTGCACTATGTGATGTTTGGTTTTATCTTGGGTGTAGATACATGCACTTAATGTATCTTAATTTTTATTTCCCTCCTCCTCCAAATCTTCCCTCTCTCCATGCTCTTCCATTTTCAAAGGGTCTGTTTACTATAGTCTATTTTATATTTTTGTTTTTAAAATTATTTATCTTAGTAAAAGTATGTGACAAGTTCCAACTTGTCTGGTGCAGCCGGCTGTGTTGCAGTTGAGAGGTGTGTTTTAAAGTATGCCATAAATCATGGATCAAAATGCATTTCTTGGTTTTGTATTATTCTGCCATTGCAGACGCTGGCTTTTTAAAAAATGTCATCACAGAAGACGAAACTTGGGCCTGCGGTTGTGATCCTAAGACCAAGGTTCAGAGTTCTCAATAGAAGCCACCCAGTTCCCTTCTTGCAAAACAAAAATGACATCAATCACGGTCCAACATCAAGGTGGTGTTGGCTATGTTTTATTTTAGTTTTTATCTTTCCAGACCTATGTGAGCTGAGTGTACACCCAGGAACACTCCAGCAAATCATGAACATTACAAGGGCTCATCTGATAGTGTGAGACATGGTACACAGAAGGCAGCCTGAGGAATGGGCAGTACAGTTATACCCCCCATCATGAGAACACTCCATGTCACACAGTGCCCCTGGTATAGCAGTATCTGGCAAACATATATCACACCGTGTCCTCAACCTCCCTCATCACTGCACCTAACAAGATGCTGTTTCTATTTATATCCCAAAGTCAAAATGACCATAAAAGGAAACAGTTTGCATCATGTCAGGATATCAAGGTATTCAGCACAGAGCAACTGAAGCTACTTGACAAAGAGGACTTGCAGATATGCATTAGAAAGTTGCAAGAAGGACAGGAGGAGCCCACCCCAACTGACAGGGCTTATTTTGAGAGGGATTAATGGCAATGTATCTTTTACTATAATAGATTTTTAGAAATGCATACATTTTCAAAGGACCTGTTTACTATTGTCTATATTGTATTTTGGTTTTTAAAATTTAGTATAGTATTAGTAAGTCAGTATAGTGTTTTAGATCAAAATCTAGTACGTTTTTCCAATCCAAATTATTCCTTTGTGTTCCTGTCTCTCCACTCTTTCCTACAATCCAAGTTTCTAGCATCCATCAATTTCTTTTCTTTTACTACAATTTTACCCTTTTGAGAAAATCTTATGAAATGAATCACAAGAGTGAAGATAGATCTTCTCAACCTGACAATGTATTGGCTAATATTATAATGAAGTCTAACTACATTTCTAATTAATAATACAATAAGTCCGAAAGTTGAGAAATAACAGTCTTCTGATTTTACTCTCTTTCAATATTTTGTAGGTTATTGTGATCTTTTTGTAGGTTATTGTGATCTTTTGTTACAAAATAAAATTTAGGGGTCGGGGAGATGGCTCAGTAGAATAAGTGCTTCTCTGGCAAGCACAAGGGCCTGATTTCAATCCCTGGTTCCAAAAAAAATAAAATAAAATTTAGTTATTTTGTGAAAATCGACAAAATCCCCTGCTGTGCATTTGATTAAAATTTCACTGCATCTAAAAATTCTTAGGAAAAACTGACATCTTGACAGCATTGAGTCTTTCTATAAGCAATCTTCAATTATTCATTTACTTTCATTTTGTGACAAATTTATAAAATTATATGCATTTGTCTATAGTGCTCTCTCTTGTGAATGTGTTATGGCTTTATAATTCTGTCTACTTGTCATTGTACCAGTTTTTGCCTCATGCATTTTGAAACTCTGTTATAAGTTGCATAAATATCTAACTTTATTGTTCTCTTCATAAATTGAGACCTTTAGCTTTATGAAATGAACCTTTTTGTATTTCCTTTTGTACTGAAATTTATTGTCGAATGCAGCTGCTCACTTTCATCAAAGTTGTAGTGCAGCTTCGTCCTTTTATTTTCAAATTATGTGTGTCTAGTACCTACATAGCATATAGTACTGTTCCACTTTCTTCAACATGAAGGTCTATGTGTTTTAGTTAGAATACAAGGCTATGGAATCTTCTATCCTAACTAGGGATATTGTTCCCCCCAGCCTTGAGTGCTTTCCTCACAGACATGAGCTGTGTGACTCATGGGTATATGGCTCCTCTGCAGAGCCAGACAGTCTTTCTGTCCTCTCTGATACCATGGCCTTGTGACCTCTGGATATCTATATTTTGTTTTATATTTTAATATTTCCAGTTATATAAATAAAATACATATTATTGCATATTGAACATCTCATATTTTCATGTGTAATAAACTAGCCAAATATTAGTTATAATTTATTCTATGTCATATTTTTCTCAGCATAGCCAGATAATATGGTGAAGCTCAACTGAACAAAAAAAAAAGTAAGCTTACATCACTAAAATAATGCTGCTCAAGGAAAATAAAAAGTAGTTTCTTAATTTTTTATTATACTCTTTTGAATTTTCTACTTCCAATATATATGACTATTGTAAAACATTGTCATGTTAGCATGACTCGCCTTGAGTCATATTTACTTGAGATTTTTTTAAACTAATTTCCTAGATTTTTTAAACTAATTTGAGTGGGTTGTACATTTAGATATCCTTTCATATATTTGAGAATATTTTTACATTTTTCTATGCTGAGTGGGTCATACATTTTATACATCCTTT
This sequence comes from Tympanoctomys barrerae, assembly GCA_002564285.1. Lineage (NCBI taxonomy): Eukaryota > Metazoa > Chordata > Mammalia > Rodentia > Octodontidae > Tympanoctomys > Tympanoctomys barrerae. The sequence goes on along the minus strand of NDGN011555180.1, from coordinate 20,660 downwards.
GATGTTTAAAATAATTGATTTTTTCATATGAAGTTATAATTTTGCTTATATGTTTTATATACAAAAATAATATCTTTCAACAATTTGGAAGTATATTTGATTTTCTTTTTCTTATATGCCCTTTGGTATTGAAGATTGAACTCTGGATCTTGCATATACATGATAGGCAAATACTCTACCAACAAGCTACAACCCAGTTTTTATCATTTTTTAGACAGTCTCACTAAGTCCTACAAACTGGTCTCAATGACCAGTTTGAAATGCTCTTCACTCACACTGTTAGGGGGCTGGGATTATGTGCCTGGGCCAGTGTGCCTGGCTGTTTTATTTGTTTATAATATCTGATGCGTTTGAGGAATCCAATTTTAGTGTCATTTCTACTTGTATGCAATCTCTAATTTTTTTTTCTTCTGAAAAGTTTTGTAACATTTTATACTTTTGTTTTTATCTTTGAATATTTAGCAGAATGAAGACTTGCTTAGTAAACTCAGTACAATAATTTTCTGAATTAACTATAAAGCACTTAAAATCTGATATTCGTCTTAAATGACTTTGTGAGGGTGTTTTGTTTTATTTTGTTTCTTTTTCAATAGGCCAAATGTTCTTTACTTGTTTAGGAAGATATAAAATTTGTGGATGTGTGGTTATCCACACATTTGTATTTGATCCCAGTTTCATAATTAGGCTTTTCAAGGTCCATTAAGCTATTTCAATTTCTTGGGGTATATACAATTTTCATGATAATGACACATTTTCCATAGTTTTGTATTAGAAAAATATGTTTTAATACACATTATCATAGTTTGTTTGTAATTAATTTATTTGGTATTACAAAATCTTAGATTTTATTTTTACTGATTTATTTATTTTTCTCATTTTTAGATGGGGGTCTCACTATGCAGTTCAGGCTGGCCTTGAAATCACTATGTAGCCCAGGTTGGCCTCAGTCTTGGAGTAAGTATTCCTCCTGCCTCAGCTTCCTAAATGCTGGGATTACAGGCATCCACCACCACACTTGTATAAACTAGATTTTGAAGATAAAGGAAAATCACTCTATTTCATAAAGAAAATTCACATATTTATCATGAATCCAGAGCTATCTACAAAAATATTCTCTTTGGATATCAAAAATGGCATTTTTTTATCATGTAGAATAATCAATGAGAATAGATTAGTAGCTTTGGTTAACAAAAGTCCTAAATGAAAGAGAGAACAAAGCACACTTTTCAGGGTTTGAGAATTGTATGGCTCTGTATCTTCACATTAGGTTTGTTTTGTTTCATTTGATTCATTTATCAAAAAATAAACATTCAACAGATTTAGGCTATGTTTTCATCCACTGATTTACTTATCATCTGACGTTCCTTTAATATTGTCTACTTCTCTTATCAAAACTATTACATTCTTATTCTGTTAGTGCTCTGCTCACCAGATGGATAGATGCTTCACAAAGGGCATTCATCAGTGTGCTTTTTCTGCCAAACATCAAATTCATTCAGTGCTTTTGAACATTAGTGTACATACGGCTTTGTTTTCTGTGTGCATGTGTATATGTGTGTGCACTTGTGCTTGTGTGTACATATGTGTGGCTTTATTTACTTTCACAGTGTGATTGGATATGGTAGCACTACTCTGGACTTCATTTTTGGCAAACTTTTGCTTCTTACTAAAAAGCATCTTCATGGTGTTCATGTCAAATTCATATTTGCAAGGCTCTTTGTATCTACGCATGTTAACCATTTGTCTGTGATGTACAGCCACACATTTGATCAGTATTTATTAATCTCTTTAATTCACACATGTCCTGACAAATAAAATTGTGTCCTACCACACTGCACACAGACTCCATGTAAACACATTCAAAGGAGCACAGGGAGCTGCCCACAGGGAGGTTGCTTTTGGAAGCTGACTATTAAAAGATGAAGCTAACGCATGTGTTTCTTATCTAGGCCTTCACCTCCCTCAGAATAGACTCTGACAGGTTATGCATCAAAAGAGGTGAGCCAGCATGGAGAATTCCCCATACTCGGTGGCATGACTATGCCTACAGGTATGTATCTTACGGAGTATTTATCTTCCGTTATGTCACAGCAACATAAGCCTGTCATTTTATGAAGCAATGAAATTTCTCTGTCTATAATAGAATCAAAGCAGATGCCACAAGTTAAAAACATTTCTGAAGCAAGACTTGATTTTCTTGGCCAGACTTGTGCTTTTTGTATTTGTTTTATGCTTGAGCAAAAGAGTTATACATATATATATATATATATATATATATATATATATTAAGTAAAACTGCCAAAATAATAAGTTCTCCTTATTATTCTAATATAATTTACTAAGTATGATGGGAATATTGTAACTAATAGTAATAGAACCTAGAATGTAAAAATTAATATATGAGTCAAGCATAACTTTAGCTTTTGAATAAATTTTCTTTTTTTTTTGTATTTTAGGGGAGGGTCTTCAGGTGTTTAGGGTCTCACTACTATATCTACCTCATAGTGATCTGCCTGTTTACAGCGTCCCAAGAGCTGGGATTTCAGGAGTGCACCACCACTCCCAGTCTCAATCGCAGTCTTAGTCTGCTCTGGGAGCAGGGCTGGCACCACAGGCCCAGGGATTGAACCCACAGCCCCTGTGCCTGCTTGCAGTTGCTTTAATCCTCTGAGGTATTTGGCCAGCCCTTGAATAAATTCTTAAATTATTCATATAATATCCCTATGATATTTGCTTCATCACCATTATATAGATGAAAAGATCAGGTCACAAGAGAGATTTCACAAATTACTCATTGATTACACAACTGTAAATGGTAGGACTAAAACTGAAACTATGCCCAGTTCCAGAGTATATGTTATTAGTTGCCATGTAAGTCGGTTTCATCAAGTATTGTTGTATTAAATTACTAGTACTCATTTCAGACAGTCGATTGGTTGTTAGTTCCAAGAAAACCACTTGAGACCAGTTTTCCATGCCCAGGATGCAAGTGTCAGGCCCCTGTCTGAAATCTCTGAGCGACATTACCATGCAAAATGCCTGGATTCTATCCTCAGTTGTTTAAAAGTGTAAGCATGCATTCAAATATCAACTTCTATTATGAGTAAGAGTAAGAACAACATTTCAATGAGGAATCTATCTAATAAGTGTTGAAATTTGTTTAAGGAATAACAAATAAAATTTCCTAAAACACTACAAATGAGTTGTGGAGGAGCACCAAGATGGTGGAGTGACGAGCAGCAGAGGAAATACCTCCCAGAGTGTCTCCATATATATATGTACTGGAATATAGCAACAAAGGAAAGACAAGGAGGGAAGGGGGTCTCTTGACCCAGGAAAGATCTGAAATGAGAATAGAAGCCCATGGAGAGAGTGAAGAGAGACTCTCCAACGAAGAAGGAGGTAGCTGGCAGAGCATTCTGTATGAGGGACTGAATATGCAAAGAGAGCAACTAAAACCTGTGGACACACAGTGACTGCTGGCAACGCCAGAGGCCTCCACAGTGAGATACAGCATGGAGGGAAGCAGTGGACATGAAGGACTTCACTAGCTGAGGGTGAGTACTGAGGGCTTAGTTGTCCCATGGGGGATAGATTGGCTTGAAGCTATCTTGGAGAAGGACCAGCTGAACTAAGAACTTGCAGTGGGCACCAGCTTCATCTATCAGCTCCCAGCTGGGCTCAGGCCTACAGAAGTATGCTAAGAGCTGCAGGCCAAATGAGTCTGAACTTTGACCCCATGGCCAGATTGCCAACTGAACTTCAGGGAAAATAAGGTATGGGCTTGTTGAGATTAACCACTGCCCCAGCATACTACTGTCTTTCTTGGTTAGATCAACATAGATTTGGATTCTTATCTCCACATGTTGCATACCAGTTGCAGCAAAGGCAAACCTGAAAGTGGATTTTTATTTCTCTCCCTCTTGGTTGTGCTGTTGTGATTGTGGTTTTTATTTCTCCTCCATTGTTTGATCTTATTTTTACATGAGTCTGAATGAGGTTTCTAGCTTCCTTGTGATAGTTATCCTGCTCTACTCTTCCTTCTATTACTTCCTTCTCCTCTTCCCTCCAGTCTTCTGTACCAATTTCCCAAAGTTAGCATGATGCCCCATTGTCCTCCAGCCTTTTAATTTGCTCCCATAAATCTACTTCTCCACTTTCTCCATAACCCTTTTTAAATTTTAACTCCGGAGTATAAAATTGACATATTAAAAGCTTATGTACCACATATAATTTTCTGGCTTGGTTTACATTTTGTTATGTAACAACAAATATAGTTCATATGGGTAAAGGTGGCAAATTAAGGGTTACCTTAGTTTGTCATTTTCTAGAATGTGTTTGATGTTATTTTTTAAAATTTTGTTTTATTTATTTTGTTCTTATTTAGTCCTGTGCCATAAGTTTTTGTTTCTTCAGTTTCTTCTGGTATATCTTTTTCTTTGCGCAAGTTCCTCCTCTGGTTTAGTAACAGTTTGTTCCTTTTCAGTAAGGATGATCCCAATATGGTAGGGGAAGCTCATGTATGGATTAATCCAGCGATGAGCTCTATAAGTACACTGGTGCATCTTGGATGCTTTCTTCCCCTGGATATGTTCAATAACCAGAGTATCTACATCTAAACTCTTAAGTTCAGCATTATTCTCTGCACTTTTAAGCATGTACAGCAAAAATTCAGCACTCTTTTTGGGCCACCAACTGTGTCCAGCCCCACTATTTGGCCTGGGCACATCTTATCAACTCCACCATTGTAACAATGGAATGGCACACATTGCTTCTTTAATGTGACATCCTTCAGATACTTGGTGGCCTTTTGGATATGCACACCCTTGATGGCCTGGGCAGTTTCACATGTGTTCTTAAAGTAATCGTGAAAACTTGAGCCTTTTGATTTGCATGATTTTTGTAGGAGTTTCTGGATCAAGAGAGTAGCAAATTATTTTCACAGGTCACCTCAGGCCACTCACAGGAAGAGCAATGTTATTGTTGATGGTACCACTTTAACCAAAAGTCACATAATTGTTCTACCCACCTGTTCTTTGTGGTATTCTAAGACAGAGATGGACTAAGGGTCATAGAACATACTGTGGCAGAGCATAAAAAATCAAGGACTGGGCCAAGTGGAAGTTCTCATGCCTAACAAATTAAGGAGGTATGATTTTGCAATAGATTAAAAACTCAAAAACCAGCTATACCTGAAAGACACCACAGAGAAGTAGGCATTTCCTAAGGATTATAAATAGTAGCAATAAAACCATGTACTATAGGCAATTTACCAGCATTAAACTAGATATTAAAATTTAAAAAAGAAAAGAAAGCAAGAAAACACCTAAACAGCATATAGTCCCAGAGTGCACTTCACTAAAGGCAAACCCAGGATGTAATGAGAAGGGACAATCCAAAATCCAGTCACCTTCTCTCTCTGAAGAGGAAAGAGCAAAGCAATTGAATGAGACCCTAGAAAAAAATCAAATTAGAATTTCTCAGATAACCACAGAAATGATATACACAATAAAAGCTATGCTTAGTGGCTCTAGAGTACATATAGATAAACAGGAGAGAAACTCAAGAAAATTATAGAAGCCATGAATGCTCAACATAGGAAAAAAAAGAGAATCAATAAGGCATATTTAAGTAGACATCCAGGGGAATAAAAATTCCATTGTAAGTATCGTCTGCGGATTAAGCCAATTTGAGAGCAGGATCTCAGCTATAGAAGACAGGTTTGTGGTTAGTAAACATGAAAAGGAAGATTTCTTAAAACTAGCAAGGGACCATGAAAAATAAATCCAGTAGCTGCTAGCTGATGCAAAGAAGAATTATTTATTGGATTTGACTCAATGAAAAAGCAGGAGATAGCACAAGATAGATATAGATATAGATATAAATATAGATATAGATATATTTCACAGACATCATGGCAAACAACTTACTTCTCTTATAGGGAAAAACAATTTCAAATTGGAGTAATAAGATGCTTCCATGACAAAGAACACCTAAGGAACTTTATGAACCCCAAACTAGCACTCCAAAACATTTTGAAGAACAGTCTAGAAAGAGAGTTCAAGGACAACTTCTTGAACTCCAATGCAAGTAATCTACCAGGCAAGACAAACACTTAAGTGGGGGAGGGCAATAATAAGGAAATAACAAAACAAGGATAAGTCAATTCATACCAGTTATAACTATCAATGCTAATAGCCTCAATTCACCAACAAAACACACAAGCAAGCAGAATCAATCAAGAAGCAATATCCAACACTATGCTGCATACAAGAAACACATTTAATTCACAAAGAAATTCATATACTGAAAGTCAAAGGATAGAACATAATACACCATGTGACAGAAACCCAGTGAAAAGCAGGAGTAGCTATTCTAGTTGGAAATGAAGTGAATTTCAGTCCAAGACTGATTAAGAGAGATAAATAATATCACTACATCCTTGTAAAGGGGACAATCCAAACAGGAAAGTGAGAATCATAAATATATATGCCACAAATACCAGTGCACCCAACCATATTAAATAAATTTTAATAGTATTAAGACATGAAAAATCAAATAACCATTGAGACAGATGTATTGGGGGATCTCAATACACCACTGTGATGAAAAGACCAAACAATTAGTCAAAATCAGCAAAGAAATATTAGAAGTGAATGAAAATTTTGAACAATGAACTTAGTAGATGTCTACAGAGTGTTCCACCCAACAATATCAGAAAACACAAGGGAATACCTCTAAAATAAACTACATATGAGCTCTTGGAACATGATCAAGTAAATGTAAAAATTAAAATTATCCCATGCATATTATCAGATAGTAATGCAATAAAATTTGAAGTCAATGGCAAAAGAAACAATGAGAACTTCATAATCATTTGGAAATCAAATAACATGCTCCTTAACAATGAATGAGTAACAGATGAAATTAAAGAAGAATTTAGATTGTTTCCATAATTAAATGATAATGATAATTCAGCATACCAAAGCTTATGGGACACATTGAAAGCAATCCTACAAGGAAAATGTACAGCTGTCTGTGAATACCCATATTAGGAAAGAAGAGAGAAAACAAATAAATATCTTACTACTGAATTTCAAATTTCTTGAAAAAGAAGGGTGGGTCAAGGCAAAGCTCATATTAGGCAAGAAATTATGATTAAATCAGAAATTAATGCAGTGAAAACTAAAAAAAATACAAAAATCAATGAATTGAAGAGTTAGTACTTTGAAAGATTATACAAATCAACAAAGTCCATCTTACCTTATAAAAAAAAATCCACACAATTAGGAATTGAAAAGGATGAAATCACAACAGACCTTGAAGACATCCAAAAGATCATGTATACCTATTTTTAGAACTTGTAATCTAATAAGATGGAAAATTCAGAAGAAATAAACAGATTCCTAGATACATATGAATTACCAAAGCTGACTCACAGAGATATAAGAATGTGAAATAGAGCCATGTCAGGCAATGTAATTGAAGATATAATTGAAAAAAAAAAAACTATCACAAAGAAAATCCCAGATCCTGACAAAGTCATTGCTGAATTCAACAAGAATTTAAGTTCTAAAGAATAATCAAAGATCAAAATATTAATATAGAAACACTAAATCTTTAAAAAGATAGAATAGGTAAAACTTTTGAAGACATTAGTGTATGGAAAGAATTGATGAACACAACTATCACAAAGAATCAACAACTACAAACTAATCTCATTAAATAGCATTTTCACATCAAGAGAGACTACTAACAAAGTGAGTATACTACCCACAAGGTTGGGAAAATGTTTTCTAGCTGTTCCTCAGACAAAGAATTACTATCAAGAACATATAAAGAACAACAACAATAACAAAAAATCAGACCTCATAAATTTAAAGACATAATCAAAAAAAATGGGCAACTGACATGGCTATACACTTATCAGATAAATAAATACAAATATCAAATAATTATATGAAAAACTTTGAACATTACTGGTTATTTAAGAGATACAAATTAAAATAACACTGAGATTCCATCTCATTCCAGAAAGAATGACTATCATCAACAAATCAAAATCAACCAATAACAGAAGCTAGAGGGGCTATGGGACAAAAGGAATCCTTTTCCGCTGTTGGTGTGAGTGCAGACTGGTGCAACCACTGTGGAAATCAGTGTGAAGATTCCTCAAAAACAAGCATGTGAGGTCCCATTTGTCTGAGCTATTCTTCTGGATATCATCCCAGAATTAAAAGCATCATACCACAGCAATACGTGTACATGCATGTTAGTACCAGTAATATTTGTAATACTTCTTAGTAACCCCCGGCTCGTGCACCTACTTGCAGGTGCTTTAATCCACTGAGCTGTTTGGCTGGCCCTTACTTAACATTTATTAAGCATTTTTCACCAATATATCTTTCTTTCTTCCTGTTTTGTTTTTTTTGTTTTTTTTTTGGTGAGGGGATACCTGGAATCAAAGTCAGGACCTAACACTTGTCAGGTAGGTACTGTGTCATTTGGCTAAATCTCCAGCCCCTAATATTGTTTTTTATATATAGCTGGAATTTCATACAGTAAGAGGAGTAAAGTTCAAGGATTTCTTTCTCAGTCAGAATTGTTGTGAGCTCAATTTCCTTATAACGGATTTGCATGTGACAGTCTGCAAGAGAGCTGCCAAGGGAACACACAGGACAGCCAGCTGCGGAAAAGTTTCTGGAGCTCTTTATTTGTGCTCTCACAGTCCACACCAGATCCCACAGGATTTATGCTGAATTGGAAGTCATAAGGGAAGGAAAAGTTGGGATTGGTTGATTGGTTACTTTCACTGTGATGCTTTACTTTCCTACTGTGTGCTGAAAAATCAGGAGGACAAGAGTGCCTAAGAAAACAGTAACCTGTTAGGTTAGGGACAATCAGCACTTAGACTCACAGATGCATGGAATGATACAACTGGGTAGTGAAAGCTCACGTAGATCCAGCCCCCTCATCGTAGAGGTGACAAATAGGCTTAGGGAGGGAAGTAACCCAGGATCAGGCAGTGAGTCTGTGGCCAAGGGGACCCCTTGACTTGTGCAGGGCACAGGTGTTAACAGAGCACTCAGTGCCCCTTCACCTAAGAATGTTGAGGCTGATCACAGGGTTTAGGGCTCTTGGTTTTTTCATTTGTTTTTTATTTTTTTACATTTTGCCATATCCTCTTAGTTACTTTATAGACATTGAATGCAGAAATGTAAAAGATTGTTACTAAAGGATATCAAGATAATTCTACTAGTAATTTCTATGTGTGTTCTGTGTATAATTGGGTAATATTAGCAATTTCAGAGCGTATGAATGTTACCTGCAGTTTATAACCCACTGGTTCATTGCACTGACTCTAAAGCAGATAGCCTGGGTCCTTTTTGCTGTTCTATCACTTGTAAGTGATAAGACCACAGAGTGCTACTTAACCTCTTTCTGTGTCATGCATAGAGACTGGTACAACCACAGCAGAAATCAGTGTTGAGCCTCCTGAAAAAAACTGGTATTAGAAGTCCCATTCAACCAAGCTATTCCCCTTCTGGGTACTTTTCTAGAATTGAAAACATCATACCACAGAGATATATATGCACCTATGTTTCTAGCAACAAATTTTGTAGTCGCTAAATCTTGGAAATAATCAAAAAGCCCATCAACTGAGGCATAGATAAAAATATGTGGTATTTTTGTACAATGAAGTATATTATACTCACACTTGAGATAAAACAGACTTGCATATGTAAACAATGTATTGTCTCCCTAGTGTAAGAAAATAAAAGATTGAATAAGATTAAAAAAGTACAATAAATACTGCGAATAGAAAAGAAACTACTGAAAAGGAAGAAACAAATGAAATGGTAGAAAAGAGAAAAAAAGGAAGGAGAAATATTATACATATATAATATATGTGTATATATATATTATATATGTATATATTACATACATATATGTATATATATGTATATATGTATAATATATACATATATATTATATATGTATATATAAAACATTTATAGCTAAGATAACTGTGTGCAATATAATAACCATGGTTAATTTCCTTTCTTCTTGTTTTGAAATTCAGCATCATTTTTTCTTTTGTTAAGATAAATTTAATAACCTACCCCATTTCATAAGACTGTCACACACAAAGAGTATATATATATATATATATATATATATATATATGTGTGTGTGTGTGTGTGTGTGTGTATGTATAACATATATATGTATATATATGAAGTGTTTGTCACTGTGGTATTTGAAGCCTTTTATGACTGATCTTACTGTTGTTATTGTTATTCCTATTTTGTTAGCTGCTTTTATTTATTTATTTATTTATTTATTTTGGCAGAACTGGGGATTGAACTCAGGCCCTTGCACTCGCCAGGCAATCGCTTATTCTACTGAGCCTCCTCCCCAACCCTTGTTAGTTGCTCTTGAAAATGTTGCCCAGAAGTACTGACTTGCTTTTTTTCATGTTGCAGGTTCACTACATCCCACTTTTGATTCTGCCAAATCCTGTGAAGCTGTTTTTGCAGATATTTTAGGCCTTTTTACCTGTTGGTCACAGGAAGTGCACCAGGCGTCCTGATACACCCTAATCCAAGCCAGCATTTTGACTTTCTCCCATCCACATGTGCACCGGTGAGTAAAAGTGCATCAGCAACTCCGTGGGGCTTTCAAAGGGGCACAGACATCCAACCTCTGTGCAGCTCTAAATTGTCAGGCACACATGTTGGTCTTCTAGAGCGCCAAACAACCCCAACTAGGTCATTATTATTTCAGTAATATGATGTTTGCTTTTTAAATAACTAGCTGAATATACAAAAACATGAAGAAAAAGAGAGAATTTTTAGCACAACTTCCTGAGAAACTCACAGGCCTAAGGGGCAGCTGACACTTTCCCATCATGCGGAGCAACCAGAGTGGCCACAGGCAATGGCCACACCCTGCAGTGGCTCTGCTCATTTCTCCAGGGGGTCAACGTTGGTGATATTTTAAAAGATAATTGAAAATATCTTCTAATGTAACGCCAGATGCCTTTCCTTCTATCCTCCCTCCCACAAAAGGCAGGACACAGATCTGCGGTAATGAGCAGCAGTACCTTGAATCGTGCTATAGCACTGTGCTCAGTCAGTCCCAAGTCATTCAGATGGCACCCTATCTCATCTGTTTTCTAGGAACTAGAAGCAGCAGCAAGGACTGAGGGGGATTACTGTGTCAATCAGGGTTTTCTCAGTTATAACCATGAAACAGGAAAGAAACTCCTGTGATCTGTTTGAAGACAGCAAAGAGAATGCTGTGGCTGGAGCCGTGTGAAGTTATTGAAACAGAGGCAGATCACCTGTCAGAGAGGCCACAGAAGAGAATTTTCACTAGTCATGGGGTAAACCAGGATGATCCCAGCTCTGTTTCACATTTTAATCATTTAATGCTGACCATCATTAAGAGTAAACTTGGGGTCGGGGAGATGGCTCAGTAGAATAAGTGCTTGCCTGGCAAGCGCAAAGGTCTGAGTTCAAATCCCTGGTTCCAAAAAAAAGAGTGAACTCAAATAGTTCTACATCCTCTGTATTGGTTTAGGGGGCCTGCCCATTAGCTCAGGTATTTAAGCGCCTGCTGAAACAAAGCAGTCAGGTTCAGGATGCTGTGGTTCGATCTTCTCATCCTCAAGCCAAACCAGACCTGCCCTGAAGGCATCCTGAGCGTGACCTCCCCAAAAATCCCAACTCCTTCTGTATCGGTTTAAATAGTCAACTAACATATCTTGAGTGATTATGGTATGCCACACATTGTTCCAAAAGTTAGTATCTCTGTCACCATGGAGTTTGAATAATTTGGGAAGTCCACATAAATACAAACAGAGCCAGGAATATTGCTCAGCAGCAGAGCACCTGCCTGGCAAGTGCAAGGTCCTAAGTTTGATTCCCAGTAACCCCACATATACAAACAAAAATAGCAGATAGTTATTATTACTTATGATTCAGTTACTGTGCTTAATATAGGGGTAAGTCCTCTAAAGGAAACAAAGAAAGGTAGTATAACGACACTAAGTCAGGTTACTAGATCATCAAGAAAATGTCTATGTAAGAGACAACATGCATCATGACAGAGAACAGAAGGAAATTGTTTATGACAAATTTTCCTGGAAATTACATTCTATAGATATGTACATTGCAAGTACAAAGGCCCTGAGGTAAGATCAGGCTTCACCGCAACGTAAGAATAATAACAAGGTTAGATCACAAAATAGCTAAGATTTATAATAGCTGGTCCCTTATCCCTACTATACATAGACATTTTCTTGTGATAAAGATGTGCACCATTCAAAAGAAATATCTCGTTAAAGTCACACTCAATATTCTGCCTGACTCTCTTGACAAGGATACACCTCCATTCAAGACCAAGGATGTCATTCACAGAAGCTCAACCTTGATGATCACAGGCAGATGCCAGCAAGGGTGTTTGAATCCTCCTGGAGATACTGGGCAGTAAATGCTCTAACATAGGTTCAGTGTGAGTCTGGTGTCCTAGTCAGAGATTGGCTAGAATTCTCCCTTTTGAGTGCTTTGCCAGAGTCTAGGACTTCAGGCCTTCAATTCCTGTTAAACATTTGTAGTTGTGTTTATGTCTCTCACTTCAGCAGTTTTCAACACTCATTGTGGTACTTTTGATATAGTGAATGTGCAGGTGTGTGTCTGACTACGTCTGGGACTGTGTCCAGATATGGTCTTTATTGCTAAAACAGACATCTCTGAATATTTCAATCTCTGCATATGCCATATTTGCTCTGGTGTAGCTAGGCCCATTTTCCTCCAGCAAAAGATATTTTAAAATTATTTCTTCCTGCTTACACCTTCCCTTTCCCCTATTGCTTATGCTAAATAATTCAGTGCATTTTTCCGAAAGTGAAAGTGAACCACCCAACCCATCACTATATTCTCTCAGGGTGAGGGAAGAGGTCAAGACATGCAAAAACAGGAGTCTCCTCCTCACAGCCTTACAGAAAAACACTGGTTATCTCAGCAAATGAAAACAATTGCTGCATCTGCACTCAGATTTTATTCTGATTTTTGTCTCATTTCCTGAAGCAGAGACACATTTTGGGAGACTACCTAGGCAAGGGAGTGAAAAATTCACTGCACCTAGCCTGTTTCTAAGTCTCTGAAGCTCAGGATTTGAAACCTTAGCAATTATGAATTGAAAAATCCATGTGTTACATAATGCATTTCTGGAAATATGCCCGGGACACATATGCACTCTATGCAGGTCTAATGGTCACATTAATCTAATGAATGGTATATGAGAAAAAATGATTTGTGTATATCCTAATGGAAAGCATACTTTCTGATCAGAGCTTCTGGTTGAAATGCAAAACATAATTCCCCCCTTAAACACCTCTCACAGCTACTGCATCAACCAAAGATAAGTCAGTCCATCTTTGCAGAAGGAGGAGGGATTGCTCTATCTACCTTTGTTGCCAGGGAGAACACATTTTCCAAATCTCATGCAGGTGTCTAAGAAAGACTATCTAAAAGAATACTAGTTTATTTTTCAAACACAACAAATAGTAAGCCCCTGTTTATCCTAGAGGTTAATTTGATTAAAATTGACACATCAGACTGTAGCTGGCTTACTATTTTACTTCCAAAGGTATATAATCTTTGATCGTTTATTTATAGTAATGTTCATATTCATTTCTCAAATGAAGCAAGTACTTCAAGGAGGACTGGCATTGATTACTAACCTTTTCTCTTTCTCTTTTTGTAATATGTATGTGTGACCCTTAAAGAACAGCACTGACAGATTTTTTTTTTTTTTGACAAGAAAAGGTAAGAGTTTGGATTTGGGGATTCTTTTCAATTTACTAAAGACAGAATAAATCTTTGTCATGCATTAGGTGAGTTGGCTGTAAATAAAGATCATGGTTTCATTAATTTTCTCCAGTGCATTTTTCATCAGAAGAGAAGAAACTGAACTGAATGCTTTGTGTCACTACCTTCTGATCATTAACAGGTGGGTATAGGAGATTCTCTAAAGAGAGGCTTAAATGACAAAAGAGATGAGACATCATCTGATCTTTGCCAAATACAAATAAATTCATGGGTAGAACCTAAAATCAAGGGCAACAGAAACATAATTGCCTTTTAAGGAATCTAAATCTCACCTAGTTGCTTTGAGACACAGCCAAAAGAAATTGCAAATCAAGGTATAATCAGAACACTGTTTAGTGGCTGCAGATACAACTCTGCTTGACTATTCTTGAACTGACATTAGAAAAGCAGAATTTGAATCTGGAAATCCCAGCATACATACCCAAAATTGGACTGTGGTGGTTTGCACAAATTTAACCAACAATTCGTCAGCTTTACCTATCATTTTGGAGCCAACTTGTTTCTCTTTAAGCCTTATTTTCTCCAAAATAAATGGCCTCCTTATTCACCTACAGTTTTCTTTTTGTCATTTCCAAGATGACTCTTGGGATTTGGTCACCTGTTCCATCTCCTGGTCCCCAGGAAACATAATGTCCTCTATGACCCCACAGAATCCAAGGGGCTTTATGGACGGTATCTTCCAAATATTATTATAATGCTGCAGAAAAATCTTCCGTCTTGTGCAAAAATCATCTTTTGCAGCTTTGGGAATGATTTCACATTAGTTCTGGAAAGTACAAACTGAGGGTTTCATTAAGAGCCTTTGTGATGAGAGGTGGCCTGGTAAAAATGAACTGAGCTTTGGAACAAAAGTCCATTTGCAGGCACTTTTCAAGTGGCCTGCACAAACATGAGCAGACACTCAACTCCCTGGTCTCCTGTCCTCCTATAAAATGAGCTGACTCAGGTAAATAATCCTTGGAGTCCCTCAGTGTCCCCAAACTATACCATAGAATAAAGAAAACGGACAGTATTTCATCATTGTTTCTAGCTTTCTCTATCTGGTAATGCAGAGAAATCCTGACCACATCACAGGATGATCACTCTTTTATGAACTGGGTTTCCAGAAAAATCGTGAAAGTTCTTACAGGGTTAATTTGCTTAGCTTTTGGTTTAGACTCCTCGGGCACATTGTGTCCAGTCTTAATATTTTACAGTGTAAGCCATATCATCTTTTATCTTTTATTTATAGTGATCCTCATATTAATTTCTCAATAGCAGCTGGTGCAGCAGGCAGGACAAGCCATTGATCTTCCAATTTATCCACTGCTCTTACATATCCTGAGGTCGAGGCAGCCTGGAGAGATTGATGGAGTGCTGGCGCCTGCCCAGCAACTGTGTTCTGCTCTTGCATGAAAATCAACCACAGGAAACCAAAATTCGACAATTGGCAACAATATCCGCCACCTCTGTAATAAATATAACAGGGCATTCATTAATAATTGAGCTGGATGTCTGGGATTCAGTAATGAAAAGGTTCCTGTGTGAGAATGCCTGCAGATCTTCTGACTGGCTGGAGGTGGTGTACTTTGGGAACATGGTGAGGTGCAGGGAGTGTCTCATACAACAAACATTTCCAGGCCTTCATTCTCGAGTAAGTCATGATGCAGGATGAATAATACTTCATTCATTTTCTACAGAGCCAAGTATTTTTCATGAAGTGTTTTTAAATTCTGCCAAGAAAACAACAGGTCCTCAGATTATGTTATTGCCTGAAGATATGAAAGGCAATGGTCTTTTAAGCTATACGACATTAGGCACAGACACCATTGGAACAGTTGCACCCAGATCTTTGAATCACTTTCAGGTTCTCACAGGGACAAACCCCTCATGGATTCATAAAGGACAAACTTCATTCCCTGTGGAGGCTGAGAGGTGGCCACCGGTGTCCTCTCAATTGGCTGGAGCCCCAGCAAAAGTTTAACCCTGAAGGAGTGGGCTTTTCCTCCTGGCTGCTCCCGAGCCAGTGCATCCTGCTTAATTAAGTCCAGGAGTTGTGAACTGGATGATTACCATGTGTCCATCTGGATTAAAACCTACCGTAGGAGTCATAGCTTGCTTTTGCTCTCCTTCAGCCTCTGCGATTCTGAAAACAAATACTAAGCTTGGACACAGTTTCCCTGTGGGCCACTTATATGATGCTGTGGTGTTGGAAGAAGAGCAGAAGGGCCCACGGGTGTGGCTGTTGTGACGCTAAGAAGCCACAGCTCCCACAATGCCAGGGTACACAGATGCACCCTCCCCTTGATTATGGTGCACCACAGACACATATATTATCTCCACATAGTTTTAAGATAATAGAGTAACTAACATGCCCTCCAGGGATAAACTGGAGTATCAAGTTGCTCAGAATTTCAGACGCAGAATTGGTAGAGAACTATTTACCTGTAACAGAAAGTGTGAGCAGAGATTTTGAGTGCACATGGGTTGGAGCAGTGTTGTGATTTTCACAGATAGAGCCTCACAAAGGAGTCCACTCTGTGTGTATTTTTTATCTTCTCCCAATGAGCAGAGGCTGAAGCCATCCCTGTAGGTGCTGAACTCACAATAACTATATCAGATGAATAATCTCATCCATGACTGTTATACGATATAAGTAAACAGACCGTGAAAATGCGTAATTCCTCCAGCAGGAATACACAATTTATACACTTTTAAGATTTTTCTCCTTGCTCATTCATTTTAATGCTGCTTTTTTTGTTCTCTTATCAGTCTTTATTTATAGCTAAAGGAATTAATATGTAAAATTTCAAGTGAGAACAAACACGCAGACAGAAAATAAGATATATGACATACAATATTTTCTTTTCTTTCTTTTTTTGTGGTACCAGGGATTTAACTCAGGACCTTCTACTTGCAAGGCTGGCACTTGTGCCTCTGCACTATCTTCCTGGCCCTGAAATACAATATTTTCTTGATGCACCTATTTTCTGGATAGTACCTTGCCCAGCATTATTGACAGTGTAGTAGGAACAGTAGTAAAAGTAATAGTGATGAGATAAAAGTAATGATGCCACACACTTATATGGTACAGAATCATCTTAAAATATTTCTAAACACGTTTTATCATTTGCTCCTTGAAACAATCCCATATGGTAGCCAGGACTGGTGTCATTATGTCCATTTCTATAGATGAGGAAACTAAATGCATGCCAAAAAGTCAGAAGGTCCTCTACTACTATGGGTTCTTCTGTATGAATTGATGAAATATGTTATAACATAGCAACACTAGTAAGGAAGAAACCAAGAGCAAAAGATCTTTGGGACTCTCCAGGCAAGACAAGTTTGGAGGTTAGTTGTCATTACATGGCGATTTTACACGTAAAACTTTTGGGACCAAGAGAAATGTCCCAAGTGAGGTAGATAAAAGTAAATTTCCAAAGCTTGAAACTCCAGGATATTGTGGAATTTAACATTGCCTGAATATAATTTAGGTTTGGGGAGAGGCTGACAGGTCCTAACAGTTTAAAAACATGTTGCCTAAAGAATAATCCTGCTATTCTCCACCCACTGTTTTCTACCCTTAGCTGTGGAGTTTAATGTCGATCATTTATTTTGCATTTCCCATTTAAATATATTTGTTTGAGGTAAATATGCAATATATGCTTAATAGTAAGCACATAATGTTGAATAATGTAGTGTAATGGTCATGATGAACAGTGTCTGCTACTGGACATTAGATGTACTGCAAGGAGGAAGGTGTTACCCTCCAAGCACAACCTTTCTGACCACCAAAGTATTGGCAGTGAACTATAGGACATGTTTATCAGGTACCTACTCACAACTGGATTTCTGCAGTAGGACACTGAGGCCCTGATAGGGCTGGCTGGCTCAACATGGGGCTGGGTCACAGTCTCTCTGACAAAGAGAAACAACATTAGTAAGTGAGTGACTGAGACAGTGACAGGGGTGTCCTCAGTAAAAATTAATATAGCAAATATTTAAAGAGTCACCAACAAAAATATGTAAAATGTTCAGATGCAAATGTCTACCAGTTTAAGTTTATTGTTTACAAAATTGTGTTGAGTTTAATTATATATACTTCCTTAATATGCAATCTGTTTTATTTCCAAATGAAAACCTTTCAATACAACAAAGAGAATTCAGTGTAAGAGAGGGTGAAAAAAGAGGGTGATGATAATCCAAATTCCAATAACTGAAAACAAGTATGATTTGTCTTTCCACTGGTCAGGCAGCTGGGTCTGATGGCACACAGCTGTAATTGCAGTACTTTGCAAGAAGGAGACAAGAAGATCAGAAATTCAGGCCCAGTGTGGTCAATTCAGCAATAGAGCAAGACCTTGTCTCAAAATAAAAATTAAGCAATAGGCTATGTGTCTAATAAGTCCATGTGAAGGCCCCAGTATCCTCATCAATTAATGAATTCATATAAATTTTACAAATAGAATGACCAGTAGTCCACTTGAGAAAAAGTGAATAACTCCATGGCAGAATAACATTAATATTTGTCACCACTAAGAATATTAATAAAATCCTAAATCACTGCTTATTTAGGAATTCAATATATTTTTATATTGTATTTGCTCTTTGGGCACTAAAACTACCTAATGTAAATCCCAGAACTGCTGAGAAACATGCTTGTCAAACCTTCGCCACAGC
This sequence comes from Tympanoctomys barrerae, assembly GCA_002564285.1. Classification (NCBI taxonomy): domain Eukaryota; kingdom Metazoa; phylum Chordata; class Mammalia; order Rodentia; family Octodontidae; genus Tympanoctomys; species Tympanoctomys barrerae. Next base: position 2,103 of record NDGN011555180.1, on the reverse strand, counting down.
TTGGGATTCTGTTATATAAACTTTGGGAACGTATTAAGCTTTAAGTAGAAAGCCCTTTGAAAATAGCTGTTCTTATCTGCTTTGACATATTCATCCTCTGTAGGAGAGTTGTGATTCAAAGAACATTAAATAATAATAATTTTTCAGGCAGTTGAGAAAACATTGCACTTCAAAAGGCTTAAAGGTGGAAGCATTTCAAATATGAGGTTTAGGATTACCAGTAAGCTTTCCTAATCTCCCAATTATTTAGGAATGAGGACACTTTTATGTTCCTGTCCTTTTAGAATCATTTGAAATATCAATTAAACAGCAAATTAAGACACTGTCCCTTGAGAAACAAAAAATGTGAAAGCACAATATACTCTGTTCTAATGGTTTGTAATTTTTATCAATCAATCCAGTTAAATTTTATATGTCCAAGAAATCTGATGACAATCAGTTAGAACTTCTTTAAGTATTTATATCTTACCATTATTAAAATGCATTTACTTATGGTAAAAGGCTGATTTGTGTGCATAAGGCATGTTTAAAACAGTGATAAAGGTATAGGGATCATGCAGGATCTCTAAATGATATAAGAAAAATATTATGACTTCCAAACTGATAGATATCATATACTCCAAGTTTGTGTTCCCCAAAATTAATGGAGGTAAACAGTAAAAATTATAGGGCTGAGTAGATAGCTCAGTGACATCAGCCCTTGCCTGGCAAGTGAAAGGTCTTGAGTTCAATCCCTTGTATCAAAGAAACCAAAAACAGACAAAAAACCAAACAAACGAATGAACAACAACAACAGACAAACAAGATTAGAAAGTAGTTAGTGGGAGGAATAGATACAGCTCCTAAGAGGCAGGAGGGGTGTGAAGTGGGTTGCCAAGGATTTCACTTCTCCTAGGAAGATTTATACAGCAAAATCATGAGGTGGGTGCAATGTGGGTCGAAACTAGGATCAGCTACTAAGATTACAAGTATAACCACTTAGATAATGTTGCTCCCAGGGGGAGGCAGGTTATGGAACAAGTGTACATGGAAAGAACAAGAGATTTTCAGAAAGGGATGAGTCTGGTTGAGTTTTATTCACCTACTGAGGTAACTGATGTCTATCTAGGCTTTACTGGACAAGATGTTACCACTTATCCCTTACAGAAGCATATATGCCTGGTTCATTTCATCTTTATCTTGACCCCTGGATTCCAAAGGTTGCATCTCTGGCCACAGTTGTAATACATTACCATCTTTTATATTTATACTTCCTAAGACCTACAATTGTCTGACTGCCTATAAAATTTCTAACTTAGCTGGATGTAGTCATGCCAACAGATTCTCTCAAGTTCCACAGGGAACTTCCGCTTTTTCCTCTCCTGTTCCAGCAGTGGTCAGACAGCCTCCACGTCCAGGAGTAAGTCCTTGGAAGGAACATTATCATTCTCAGCAGCTTCTAGCAAACCATTTTCAACACTATGACCACACTACCACTAGTACCACTATTCCCAGAGGCAAGTACCAAAGGCACTGAGGGGTTACAGTGGGTTGATGATACTCAGGTACTCAATGAAATGAAGCCCTAGTCAGCCTGGGTAAAGCTGTATTTCCTCATTAATGTGATACAACATTGCAGGAATATGAAAAATGTGCTAACATATTAGTGACTATTGTTAAATGGTTTTCTTATTAGCAGAACTATGTCTCATAAGAATCAGGATGTATGTTTTGAAATAAAAAAATACAGGAAAATTTAACTAATAAGTGGTAGAGAAGCATGAGTTTTTAGTTCTCTACTGGCATTTTTTTTTTTTGAAGGGAATACAGGGTGTTCAGGGTCTCATTACTAGATTGAACGCATAGGGATCCACCTGTTTACCAGCCTCCCAAGAGCTGGGATTACAGGCTTGTGCCACCACGCCCAGGCTCAATTGCTGTCTCAGTGAATGCTGGGGGGCAGGGCAGGCACAGCAGGCCCAGGGGATTGAACCCCAGGCCCCTGCGCCTGCTTGCAGGCACTGTAATCCACTGAGCTATTTGGCTGGCCCTTGGCATGCTTTTGTTGATACATTTCTTTCTTTCTTTCTTTCTTTCTTTCTTTCTTTCTTTCTTTCTTTCTTT
>NDGN011555178.1:0-13657 GCA_002564285.1 Tympanoctomys barrerae | reverse complement strand
GAGTAGGACTGAGAGTAGGACTGAGCAGGGACCTGAGAGCAGGACTGAGCAGGGACCTGAGAGCAGGACTGAGCGGGGAGCCTGAGAGCAGGACTGAGCAGGGACCTGAGAGCAGGACTGAGCGGGGAGCCTGAGGGCTGGAAAGTGCTTACAGCAAAGCACGTTTGGCGCCCGGCTCTCTCCCGGCACATCGCACACCACAAGCAGCTCCTGTTCTCTGCGTTCCTGTTTTCTCCCAATCGCTCCAATGTACTCCATTTTGCAAAAAGCATTTGCTAGGGAGTGCTACTACCAGAGTCACCAAGAAACACCCTCTGCCAACCTCTCTGGCTATTTTTGTTTATTCGAAAGATTGATAAATATGAAGGCCAAAGGACGTGTTTTATTTTAAGTTCCTGTTCCTTATTTTCTGACACTTTTACCAATGAATATGTAGGCATTTTAAAAGGCAAAAATAAGACTAATAAGGACCAGACCCTAAAATGATTGTCAAAATGTCAGATGTAGCTGCTTTTCCCTGATCTGATAGCATTGCTTTTCGTGTATCGACCTTCTTGCCCCCTGTCCCTGATAGCTGGACCTGCCAGGTCAGCCGCACACGGTGACTTCTCCGTGACACCCACACCCTCAGGCTCTTGGTGAGTGGCTAAGAGTTTGGATGTCTGTTAGCATCTGTCCATGAAGTGAGGAGAAAGGACGCACTGGTCAGTGCCAGCTTGGGGTCATCATCAAGGGGCCAGAAGACAGGGCCCTGGGGAATGGCCCAGAGGAGGCTGGACATAACTGATAGTCCTGAAGCAAGTCAGAGTTTCTCATGGGCTTTGGAAAGGATTTCAGTACAGGAAGAAAAAGCTTAAGTTAGAGTTCACACCCTTATCAGTAATCCAGATCAGAAGTACTAGTACCTGGCTTTGGGCTTCGTACTGCGTACCTGTTGAGGAGCCTGCCCACCTGTGAGACGCCCTGACCAATAGCAGCTCCCCTGACCTATGATGATGGGCCGCCTTATGATGTAACCTCACCTCTCTGCTGAAAGATGATTGGACCAGGTAAAGGACACTGACCAAAGGCCGCCAAGATAGCTCAGCGAACTAAGCACCTGCTTTGGCAAATGAAGGGACCAGGTTCAATCCCAGTCCTGCATGCCGTGCCGGCCCTGTCTGTGGGGCGCACTGAGCCAGTGAGTAAGTCCAGGTGTGGTGATGCACACTTATAATCCCAGTGCTGGGGAGGCTGAGACAGGAGGATCACTGCAAAGCCAAGCTGTGTAGTAAGACCCTGTACCAAATACATAAACATGAAAAAAATAAAAATAAACTAATGAAAAAAGGACACTGACCAGGTAGAGCCAGTCAGATTCTCTGTTCTAGAAATTTGGGTTTGGGCCTCAGAGACAGCCAGTCTGTTGATGTGAGTTGCTTGCTGGCTCCTGAGATCAACTTGGGAGTCATGGGATGATTACTGACTACCTGCCTGGAGAAACCAAGAAGGCTGGCTTGCAGAGACAGGTATAAGCAGAGTTCTAGAGAGAAGTACAGATTAAGGCGGAGGAAGATTTCTGACCCGGTTCCAGCAGATTTCTGGTTTTTCATTCCTGTTTCTGTCAGGCCTCACTAGCATCTCTCCAGGGTCCTAGGGGAAGCCCGTGATACTGTGTTAAATTAGCGAAGACCAGGCTTAGGTCTCTGCACTGTGACGATAAAGACGGCAGAGGAAGATGGGGAGGATTCTGTTCTCACACCAGGGTGCCCTTGGAGGTTTGCACTGGGAACAAAGCTCAGGTCTCCAAGTCTTCTCCTGTCATCAGGCAGGAGAGGAAAGTAAGGACAGCAGATGTGGAGTGAGTGGCTTGGCCCCGTCCTGTAGTGCTCAGGTGTGGCTGGCTCTTCTCTCGTAGGCTGCTGGAGTGCTCGCTATCCAGCAACCTAGTGTCGGTCAGTCCACTGACCCATCCACCCACCCACCCACCCTTCCATCCTTCCTATTCATCCATCCAGGCAGCCAGCTCACATCCACCCATCCATCCTGTGTCCATCTGTCCATCCATCCATCCATCCTGTGTCCACCTGTCCATCCATCTATGCATCCATCCATCCTGTGTCCATCTGTCCATCTACCATCCATCCTGTGTCCATCCATCTGTCCATTCTGTGTCCATCCATCCATCCATCCTGTGTCCAGCCGTCCATCCATCCATCTGTCCATCCAGTGACTGTAAACTGAGCAAGCTCCAGCTTTGTGGCAGGACTGGAACACCCGGCTTTGTTCTCAGTGAACTGGTAGCGTCCAAGTTTGTTATGCTTATCTTTACTGAGTCCCCGGGTTTCCCGCTGGAGGACACACTGCTAACCTTGCCAATCCATTATCATTACAGCAAGGTCATCCAGGATTCTCCCAAATCCTATTGTAGGGTCTCTGTACCTCTCTTTAGCACTGTTTTCTAATGCTCATAGGGACCCCATTGAGTGCCTCTCGCTGCTCACATTGTCCCCAACCCTATCTGTGTCCTGGAGGCCAACCTGGGCACTGCACAGCCAATGCAACAGCTGCCCCTTGCTGTCCCTTGCCGCGGGGAAGGGTGGGGAAAGAGTCTTTTGTAGCCAGAATTCCCAGGCCCTCGCTCTAGGATGCACGCGAGGCCGGGGCTGTCCTGCTGCCAAACACTTGCTCGGTGCCGTGCTAAGTGCCAACTGTGCTGGGCTTGCTGCTGCGTGTAAGTGAAGACTCGGAAATGGGGTCTTTGGATTGTTGGGGTCCACAACAAATCAAAGGTTGGAGAGCGCCTCTTCTGCTCGGTCCTGTGAAAAGCACCACGGTCAAGGGGAGGAATGAAAACAGCGAGCTTCTGGTTGGTCCAAAGCAGTGTGTACGAGGCTGACGGCGTGGCCGACTGTGTTGAGAGTGTCCCTCTCCTTGGCAGTGTCCCTCGCCCTGTTGCCCTGTCTTAGTGGCTTCAGCCTCCTTCCTCTCTCCTGACCCCAGCAGTGGGGGCTCCTGCCAGGCCCCTCGGCCGTCGCGGCCGCCTATTAGGAGCGTCCTGTGCCTCCCCACAGGCGCCCAGCACCCGCTGTGCCGCCAAGGCCCAGAAACGTGGGTTTGTCAGACCAGCATTTGCTTTTTAGAACATTTCTTCTGATGACTTGTTCATTTTAATTTTATGAGTGTTATGGTATTGTTCGGGAAAAAAAATCACAAAAATAAAATACTTAACTTTTAACATTGCTTATTTAAAAAGTTAAAATTTTCAACATTGGCTGTTTGTTGGTGTACAAAGTCTAAAAAAGAACAACACAAATAAATTCTTACACAAACTACAATGGAAATACCATTAGCACTTTACCAAAAATATCTTCACTTGAATTACCATCCCCAAGGCAGCCTTCACAGGTGACGACTCGCCTACACTGGCGGCGCGTGTGCTTAGCTTGCCTTTCCTGTGTGGCCGTCTTGTCACCTCTGTTCTCTTCCTGTTTGTCAGGAGCTTTGTACTGTAGCGTACAGTGTGCACTGAGGGAAATAAGCTGCTGATATCAAATAGGTAGTGACGGCTTAGAACAGGCCTCAGCGCGTCCACGTCAGCTGGCTGCTTGTTTACAAAACCTGGAAGATCACGTGCGAGCTACAGCGTAGACACAGAGGCCTACAGAAATAAGCCTGCTTCAGCTGGCACACCCCAGGCGCTCCGCACACGTGACACCTGCGTGTTGCACGCACAGYRGTCACTACGCSGACAGCGCGGATGTGGTCTTCCTGTCCTTCCTCCCAGGACGCSGTGACGCCCGTTTTCCTGGTGCTGTCGCGGGCTTTGCGATGCTCCTCCTCCGCGCCCCTGCCAGCGCCCCGCGCGGTGCTCCTGTGTAGCTCCCGGGCAGAAACGGTTTCCTCCGCCATAAGGATCTCCCAGGAGTGCTGTCCCCATTCTCTAAGAAAATTTCTCCTTGATGTTTTGCGCTTGTTATTTTCTTTCTCAAACTTTTTTTAAAAAAAGAAACGATGCCCCCGTGTTTAGGATCAAGTGAAAGCCAGCCGTGGGCCAGGGCTTCGGGTTTCAGTAGAGAGCTGCTGGTAACTCGCCGGCGACTTCCGCGGCGCTCTTGCTGTGGAGAGGTCCACTCAGCCTTCCGTTTCGTCGCGGTGTCCTCATCAGGGTCTCTGTTGTGGTGCAACGCTGACGGCAGCACCGGTTTGCTTTGCTTTGCCATATACGAGGCCAATGTCACATCTTTGTGAAATCCAGAGATTTACACTTCTCCGTTTTGAATCGCAACGTTTTATTTGGGATTTCTGCTTCGGTCCTGCGTGTGGTCCTTGCTCTGGTTAACTTGTGCTACGTCAGCAAATGTAACATCCGTTGGAAGCCGTAAGCCAGTGTCCATTGTCACGTTGCGATTACCTTGGGAGATGGGCGCAACAAGCCTGCTTACACATCCTGGGTTTATTACTTAGGAATAGGGACCTGACGGCTGAGTTTAGGATAAAGGTCTAAAGTGGAAGCATAAGAAGTCTTCCCACCTACAAGGGCATACATTTTATGCCATGTTTTGACCCATCACTTTTCCATAAATCTTTTATATTTCTGCAGTCACCAAATAAATCAGTGCTAAGCTGGGGAGATAGTTCAGTAGCATAAGCACCCGCCTGGCATGTGCAAGGTCCCGAGTTCAATCCCTGATAAAAAAAAAAAGTAAGAAATCAGTGCTAAGTATAGCAAGCCTTTTTCGTTTGGCTAGCAAGGTGTCATAGTAAATACATTTTTTAATACGGCTGCTGGTGCACACAGAATGTTTTACCTGCACTTTAGCCTTTGTGTTTCATGTTAGTCACCGACGGCTGAAGCCTTGGTCCAGCAGACACCCCTTATTTTCCACTGTGACTTTGTACTTTACTGTCGCCACAGTGGGCTGTGAAGCTCAGTATCTTTCTCTGAGGGACACAGGAAGCAGTGAAGGCATTACCCACTTGGCATGACTAGTGGCAAGGAGCACATGTGTGCGAAAGTGACAGAGCGGGATTCTTACTTACCATGTTACAGTTCGTCTCACTGGTTTTCTGTTTACTTGAGCATCACAAAGTGTCCAAACTCAGGCATCACTCCGTTCCAGGATTTGTTTTTTTCAAAAAGGTTTGTTTTGATTTTTCTGGTAGAAATAGTCTGTGCAGTGACTAAGAGTTGTCTGGTTCCTGTAGGTGCAGGGTGATTTCCTGGATGACTGCCACAGTTCGCTTGCACCTGTACGCTCCTGGGCTTGGTATTTGCACGTGTGTGCTGAGGACCACCTCCTGATGTGGAGGTTTCATGAATGCTGTTGTGATTTCCAAATATTAAGAATGGAGGAGAAGCCCTGAAGCACAAGTCAGAGGGGCCCTCGGAGAGAGACTGTCCCACCAGCAGCCCTCGTGGCGCTCCCTCCACTTAGGCTGGGGAGGAGTCCCTCTGTCCCCTAGTTTGCTTCTGCCTCCATGCTCCCTCACCTTTTCTGAAGGGGGCATAGGTGTAGCCCCATGGGCATCAGATTCAGCCTGGCTTCAGCCCAGTGACGCAGAGCTGGGAGGCAGGTGGCAGAGCAGGAAGTTTTGTCCCCGAGAGTGAAGGGACCTGGGTGTCCTCCTGTGCTTGCCTGGCACCTGGGGCTGCTCTCTGCCAGTTGTGATAGTCAGTGTGGGCCCAGGAGTCTGTCTCCAGGGACAGGAAACAGTACCTGTATTGGATAGGCAGCTTTTGGGTTCTGCTGCGTATGGGACAAGGACAGGTCTCAGGAGGCTGTGGGCCTGGGCCTCTGCCCCTTCCCTCTGCAGCCAGGGCTTCCACTTGGATTTAGTGGCAGACACGGCCAGCCATCACAGCCACCATGAGGTCGCTGCCTTCTGCTTCCCTCCAGGGCGAGCACCTTGGCAGGGGCACACGGACACACATCTACTCCGGGACGCTGGTGGATTACAGGGATGATGAGGCAGCTACAGAGGAGAAGCGGATAAAAGTGATCCTCAAAGTCCTCGACCCCAGCCACAGGGACATCTCTCTGGTTGGTGCCTCCCCGGTCTAGAGAGCCCCCCCTTGCACTCAGAACCCTTTCCTCAGCACAATCATAGCTGCCTGGCCGGTCACCCACCCTGTCCTACCTGACGTTCCACGTGGTCTCAGCTTCCACATCAGTGGGCCACCTGCTTTCCTGGAATGCCATGGGCCCCAGAGGGACATGGCAGGGTTGGTGTGGATACCTGCTGCCTCAGTTTCCCATTCATTCTAATACGGCAGCCAGCTCTGCATCCAGTAGCATTTTCTAAACCAATCTTATGGCGGTCAGACTGGCCCTGCTCTCATAGGTTAGGGACCATTACGGCAGGGGTGGTGACAGCGCAGCCCTAGCCGTCCCTCCGCCCCACTCTCCCACAGGCCTTCTTCGAAGCAGCCAGCATGATGCGGCAGGTGTCGCACAAGCACATCGTGTACCTGTACGGCGTGTGTGTGCGGGACGTGGAGAGTAAGTGTGCGGTTGGTGCAGTGGGGCAGGGCTCAGCAGCTGGAGTCCCTGCCCTGCTCGGTTCCTTAGCACCTCTTCCTGCTTCGGGTACAGCCTGTGCTGGGCTGGAGGCTAAGGCAGGCAGGGACTCTGCCTCTGGTTCCTGGCATGTACATTTGAAACAAAGATTCTTTTTTTAATCCCTGTGTATGCTGGATTATTTTCCTTTGCACTCAGCTACATATTCACCCATCTTGTTATTTTGGGATCTTTGAGATGGGATCTTACTAAATTCCTACTGTATCCAGGCTAGTCATGCTTGGCCTTCCAGAGTGCTGGGATGACAGGTCCCCACCCCCAGTTGAAGGGAGTTTCAGTTCCTTGACGGCTTTGCTTCCCGGTACTTTCCTGTGAGTTCCTCTAGCTGTTCCTCCTTTGTGTGGGGAGGAGCAGACATCAGGCAGAGCTGGCCCTTCCCTGTGTGACCACGCAGGGTCCCTCAGACTGGCAGGTGGGGCCTGCTGTCAGCACACCCATGGATGAGGGCCATGACCTCCAGAGCTGTCCCTGCTGAAGACCTCTGGTTGGAGTAGAGTGGGGTACCAGGTCTCTGCGGGGCCCAGCATAGGTAGCTGTGTGTGCACGCGCGTGTGCACATGTTTGTGGCCCAGGCCCTGTACCGTGGAGACTCTGTGCAAAGGGGTGACCCTGTCCTGAGATGGAAGCATCCAGAGGGCTGTGTCTGCTGCAGATATCATGGTGGAAGAGTTCGTCGAAGGTGGCCCTCTGGATCTTTTTATGCACCGCAAGAGTGACGTCCTCACCACCCCTTGGAAGTTCAAGGTTGCCAAGCAGCTGGCCAGTGCTCTGAGTTACTTGGTGAGTAGGGGCTGGCCATGAGCCTAGAGCTCAGTGGGGATGGCCACATGGGCCACGCTGTGGATGGGGATGCTGTTCTCGAAGCGTACATGAGGCGCAGCTCCACAGTGCCTGGGCCGACCTGCCTGGGAGCTGATGCCTGTCGTGCTTCTCCTGGGCCTGTGTCAGTGGTGGGGATTTGCGGCCTCATGGCCCTGAGCAATTCCCATAGTGCACATGATCATGTAGGGTGGGGAGGGAGGACTGGCTGGCCAAATGTGGCCCTCATCCTACAGGAAGACAAAGACCTGGTCCACGGCAATGTGTGCACCAAGAACCTCCTGCTGGCCCGCGAGGGCATCGACAGCGAGGTTGGTCCGTTCATCAAGCTCAGTGACCCTGGCATCCCCGTCACCGTGCTGTCCAGGCAAGGTGCGTCTGTCAGGAGGAAGAGGGTGGGCTGGCTCTACTGTCCATACAGAGCTGCTGGGCAGTCCCTGGGTCCTGCCCTGTGATCAGCAGCTCTGCCAAACGCCTGGGCAATAGGGACAAAGCTTCGCTCCCAGCACCCTGAAGGTACTGTGCTGTGTTCTCGCTGCGAGCCATAGCTCCATGTACTGAGGCCCATCGTCTTCGAGTTGTAGGGTGGAGCCACTTACGGCCTACAAGGGCAGACAGGGTCTGAGACGCAAGTCTGGATCATCCAGGGGAGAGGGCAACGTGGGCCTGCAGGTGGTGGCTGTGCAGGGACAGAGGATGTCCTCAACGTCCTCATGTGGACTACAGGCCCTGCTGAGCCCAGGGCCAAAGCGAGAAGGGCAGGCCTTGGGTAGCTCTGCTGGGCCTGGCTTGAGCTCTGCAAAGGCTGCCAGCTCTGCCCTGCACGGAGGCTATAGAGGGCTCCAGGTACAAGGGAGAGAGGATTGCTGGGCCTCAGGGTTTCTGGGCCCGCCACCGTGAAGCTCCTGTGGGCTTGCCGTGTATGGGCAGGGCCTCTGCTGCATGCCTTTCCTGACTTCTCTTTCCCAAGCTTTTTCTGACTTAGGTCCCTACCCATGGAACCCCTGCTGCCTGTGAGGCTGCACCCCTCCTTGGGGCTGTTGTAAATGATGTCCCTGGCCCTGTAGCCGAGCTGGAGGACCTGAGAGTGAGGCCTGCCCTGGGGTTTCTCCCCAGAATGTATCGAGCGCATCCCCTGGATCGCGCCCGAGTGCGTGGAAGACTCCAAGAACCTGAGTGTGGCCGCTGACAAGTGGAGCTTCGGAACCACGCTCTGGGAGATCTGCTACAATGGCGAGATCCCGCTCAAGGACAAGACCCTGGTCGAGGTGAGCAGCTATTCCCAGCCCTCGGGACGCGCAGGGCTCCGGAGAGCCTCAGCCCCAGCCCGTCACTGTGTGCTCATAGACGAGTACCAGCTCTGCGGCTGTGGAACTGTGTCGGGAGTCTGTGTGAGCAGTCTGCTGTGCCTCGGGTACAGAAAACAGACGCAGGTTCCTTCTCTCGGGGGCTGGGGGTGGCAGGGAGTGGCTTTTCCACACACATGGGAAAGTGACGCTCAGAAGCAGGCTTCCAGCTGCACACAGCAACTGCAGCACATGGCTTCTCTGGAATTTTTAAAATATCAATTATTTCTGAAGTTTAGAACAATAGAGTAATTGAAATTTTGAAAAATAGAAAAAACCATGTAAAGTCATCTCTGATCACTGTTAACACTTAGGCATTAGTCTTCAGTCTATGTGCATCTCTGAGGACCATACTAGATAGAGTTGTGCTTTCTTTCGTGTGAGACAGAACAAATCCCCTCAGTTTTTGCAAGTGTGACATGAGTGTGTCATTTTATTTTAACTGACTCACCCACTGACCTGCTTCTGTCTTTGGGGCCCTTCCCGGTGCTCACTGAGTTGCCTGGCCTGGACTCAGACCTCTGAGCCTGCCCGTGGTGGGCACTGCAGGTCACAGGGCAGCGGGCCAAGCTGTTATTCCCCAGGCGGCCAGCTGCACAGCATGCTGGGAGAGCACCTGGCTCCCTGGAGTATGGCACAGATGCTGGCATCTCCCAGGCAGAGGCTGCAAGCTCGGTGGTAGCTCTCGGTTTCTGCTAAGCTTCCTTCCTTGCAGAAAGAACGGTTCTACGAAAGCCGCTGCCGGCCAGTGACGCCATCCTGCAAGGAGCTGGCTGACCTCATGACCCGCTGCATGAACTATGACCCCAACCAGAGGCCCTTCTTCCGCGCCATCATGAGGGACATCAACAAGCTGGAGGAGCAGAGTGAGCCACAGTGGGCCTGGAGGGTGGAGGCAGCTGGGGGTGAGGCTGCTGCCCAGCACTCACCTCTCTTTTCTTCTGTTAGATCCAGACATTGTTTCAGAAAAAAAACCAGCCACTGAGGTGGACCCTACGCATTTTGAGAAACGCTTCCTGAAGAGGATCCGCGACCTGGGAGAGGCAAGTGTTCCCTGCTGGTGGGCTGGGGTGTCCTCTACTTGTGGCAGTCACGGGCCATCTCCTGGGGTACGATTCTCCCCTACTGCACAGGCTGTGGGGTGTGTGTGTCTCTATCGGTTACTTTTCTCTTGTTGCTGGGACAAAATACCTGACACAAAACATTAAGGAAGGAAAGGTTTATTCAGCTCAGTTTTGTGAAGGTTTCAGTCTGTACTTGGCTGGCTCCCAGGCAGAGGGCACATGGTGGCAGGAAACAGCAAAACAGCAAGGGCAAAAAGGGAGGAGCAGCTGCAGCATTGGCTGCAGCAGAGAGCAAGCCTCTCCCTTCTTACGTCTCTCGCAGGCTGTCCGTGGGGGTGGCACTCCCCCCCGTAGTCCCAGCATTGGATCGTGAATTGAGCACAGACTCTAGAAGCCCGCCCCGTGACTGCACGAGCCTTGGGGAGACAGACAGACACAAACCATAGCAGCACTGCCAGCCCACATGGCCAGGTCCTAGCTTGAGCTTCCCTGGGGACAGATGTGGTAGACGTAGGGAACCTCTGTCAGCCTGTCTGGGGATCACTGCGCTATGGAGCTGTGGTGTGGCGACCAGTGCACAGTGCCCAGTATGCTAGCAGCTCTGCCCTTGGCTCTCAGATGCCTGTCCGGTGCAGTCTGACTAGAGTGGCATTGAGGGTTTTGGTCTCTGCACAGCCTTCTGTGGTCTCTGTCAGTGAAACGAGGGCTTCGGGGTCCTCTGAGTGTCGGCTCTGTACCAGTGGCTAGGTTGGGTGTTCTCATGAGCATGGGGTCGTATCGAGGAGCTGTGAGAGGTGGGGACCCAGCTACCCATGTTCCCCCTGGGTGGCCTGGCTTGGGTCTAACCCATGCATCTCAGGTCCCTGGTGCACAGGCCTGGCCCATTAGTTCCTAGGGCTGCTGCCCTTTCCTGACTCAGACCAAGGCTTTGAGGCCAGGAGAGGAGGGGGCTGCCCAGTCTCCTGGGACAGCACCCGACCACACACATCTGATAGTCGCACATTCACCCTGCACTCCAGGGCCACTTCGGGAAAGTTGAGCTCTGCAGGTATGACCCCGAGGGCGACAACACTGGGGAGCAAGTGGCTGTCAAGTCCCTCAAGCCCGAGAGTGGAGGCAACCACATCGCCGACCTGAAGAAGGAGATCGAGATCCTGCGGAACCTCTACCATGAGAACATCGTCAAGTACAAGGGTATCTGCACTGAGGATGGTGAGTGGCCGCGCTCCAGCCCGTGCCCTGCCCTAGCGCCCCCCGGGGGGCATGGAAGCAAGAGCACCCGCTCTGCCCGTCTCAGTGCTGGCATGGCACCCACGAAGCTGGGCATGCACTGTCTGCATCAAGCGGGTGCCGAGTGGTCCTAACCACAGCCCCATGCGGCTGCTGCTTTTTCCTTTGAGGTACTGGGGGATGAACTCAAGGCCTCTCCTGAGCTGTAGCCCTGGCTCCCATTTTCTTCCATCTTTTGTTTTGATACAGGCGCTCATTGAGTTGCCTGGGCTGGGCTCAGACCTGTGAGCCTCTTACCTCAGCCTTCCAGGTGTCGGGTTTAGAGCCCTGCACCATGATGCTTGGCATGTCATTTATGAGACTTCTATTTTTTTCTAGGCCAGCTCCTGTATGTCCTTTAACACTGGGAGTGAAACCAGGGTGGTAACGTGTCTGTAGTACCAGGTGCTCAGAAGGCCGAGGGAGGAGGGTTACGAGTTTGAGGTTAGTCTGGACAACTTTCAGACCCTGTCTGAAAATCAAAATCAAAACACAAGACAGTAAAAACAAACTGGTAGTGGAAGGACATGACTAACATTTTAGAAGTTCTCTTTGCTTAGCATTGACAGTGGAGGCTGTGCTGGCCCGGCTGGTGCTTGTGAAGAAGGCCAGGAACCCAAATGTCCCAGCCCTCCCTGCTGGGGCCAGCAGCACTGGGGCAGGTTCTTCCGACCCACCGGCCCAGAGTAGGACATGGCTTTCTCCTGCACAGGTGGAAACGGCATTAAGCTCATCATGGAGTTCCTGCCCTCAGGCAGCCTGAAGGAGTATCTTCCTAAGAACAAGAATAAGATTAACCTCAAGCAGCAGCTGAAATACGCCGTTCAGATCTGTAAGGTAAAAGCCTGCCACCCCGGCAGTGGATGCAGCCGTGCCCATGTGTGGGTCCTTGGTTTGTCGCCAGAGTAAAACATAGGCCCAGGGAAGAGAGGTATGAGGCAGAGCTGCTTTCGGGACAGAGCACGGCAGCGTGCACGCGTAGAGCAGGAAATCGGTAGTGTGGGGGTCACTTTCACCGTGAGCCGCGGGTGACCTGAGCAGTGCACTTTGCCCACTGTCCCCAGGGCATGGACTATCTGGGCTCCCGGCAGTATGTGCACCGTGACTTAGCAGCCAGAAATGTCCTAGTGGAGAGCGAGCACCAGGTGAAGATTGGGGACTTCGGGCTCACCAAGGCCATCGAGACTGACAAGGAGTACTACACAGTCAAGGATGACCGGGATAGCCCTGTGTTCTGGTAACGGAGCTGAGACCCAGGGTTCTTGCTGGCGAGGGCCTGAGCCCTTGCTCTGGCCCCACTTCAGGTCGGAGTGCATTCGAAACTCTCAGAAGGCAGAGTTCTGACTGCTGTGCAGGCGCAGCATGAGCAGAGCCGAGCCTCGCTACCTGGCCCTAACCTCCTGTTCCAGGAGGAGCCTGCTCCTGCCTCAGCATCTACAGGAGCCTGGAGCAGATGGGAGAGGCCGTGGGCAGTGTCATGGAGGCTCTGGCTCCCTTGCTAAGAGGGACACTGGCCTTCCATGACACTGCCCAGATGTCCCCACTGCAGCTACTGTGAAGCTGACCGGTGCCCCCGGATGTACATCACAGGCAGCACCTCCCCCCGCCCCCAGGTAGTCAAGCCTGTGTCACTCCAACGTATGCCAGCCAGCCCTACACATGGGCCCAGCAGTGTGGGTCAGTCCAGTAGACCTAGATAGCTTCAGTGTTTCTGGAAGCTGACCAGTTGAAAGGAGGGCAAGGCTGCTGTGGCAGATGGGACAGAGAGGGCAAGACACATGCTGGACTGGGAAGGCGCTTAGGAAGCCAAGCTGGGGTGGGCAGCATTCTAGGAGGAGAGAGACTGATGATCTTGCAGGTGCGGAGGGAGACGGCTGGAACCAGTGACAACATGAGGAGGCCTGGTGGGGACAACGAGTTTAGGAAAGCAGACTTGCATCCTGATACCTGACTCGGCTGCATGCATCCCTGGGAGACTTGGGAGTGTAATCTCTGCGGGGGTGGGGAGGGCGAGATGTGCAGGAGCCCCATGTCCACCTCGGGACCAAAGGGCTGGTGTCCTGAGCTGCTCATCACGCATGTCAGTGCCTCCCTCCCCAGAACCACAGGCCGCCTGTCTCCTTTAGGTACGCGCCAGAGTGCTTAATTCAGTGTAAGTTCTACATCGCCTCTGACGTCTGGTCTTTCGGAGTGACGCTGCATGAGCTGCTCACCTACTGTGACTCGGACTCCAGCCCCATGAGTGTGAGTCTTGGCTCCGCCCTGCTTGGAGCCTCTCAGCTGGTGGGCTTCCTCCACACATGGCCTTCCTCATTCGCTTTAGTGCCTGATACTTAGGCTGGGTCCACAGGATGACTCTGCTTTCCTGGGTCTGATCCGTGCGCAGAGATGGGCAGCCTGGGAGGCCCACTCACGTCCCCTGGACTCTGGGCTGGGACCGTTCCCCCACTTGGGGCAGAGGTGGCGGGCAGCGCCCAGGACGATCGTGGGGACCAAGGGGGAGAGAAGCGATGTCATTGCTTCAGTTTCCAGTTGGTTCTTTTTTTTTTTTTTTTTGGTGGAACCAGGGATTGAACTCAGGCCCTTGTGCTTGCCAGGG
>NDGN011555177.1:19710-37885 GCA_002564285.1 Tympanoctomys barrerae | reverse complement strand
TGCCTTGAGTATGTGGGAATCGAACCACCAATCCCAGAGGCTGACTGCTTTGTTTAAGCAGGCGCTTAAACAAGTGAGCTAGTGGGCAGGCCCCCCATAATTTGATTTTTAATACATAATTTTATATATGTAAATTTAATAAAGATGCAATTAGCAAAACCACAATTTTGAGAAAAGGAGAAGAAGTTACAGACCAATATTTCTCAGGAGCACAGGACAGTTGAAAACAGCAAATACTTGCACATTGAACACAGCAGTATAGAAATAGGCAATACCTCATGACCAACATGAGAATGAGTGAATTTAATTTACTACATCAATTAACTAAAAAAATGGATGATCCCTTCAGTAAGTTGATTGGTTGGTTGGCTTTTCATGGTCTTGAGCAGAACCCAAGATGTGGGCATGTTGGGCAAGTTCTGAATCACTGAGCTACCCCCAAGCCATGCCTTGCTTTTGTTCTTTTTTATTTGCAATATTGGGGCTTGAACCCAACCCTTGGCAATGAGCTACATCCCCAGGCCCTTACTGTTTTCATTTTGTGATAGGGCTTTGCTAAGTTGCCCAGACTAGGCTTGGAGACATTTCTAGCTTTTCAAGGTGAGTTTGGGAGGCAGGACCTAAAGGATAGAGGTCATTGCCCACCAGTGTCAGTCCAGGATTGTCCTGTGTGGAACAAGGAAGAGAGCTGTTGATCCGGCACTCAGAGCTCTGGCTCGCTGGACCCTCAACATGGACAAGAGGGAAGGAATAAGTCCAAATCTGTTTCCACGAATACCCAGGGCGAGTTATCCCAGGGTTCCTCCATACTTGTTCCCATACTGGGAATCAGGGACCAGGACCCAGGCTAACACTGCCAGGCGGAGCTAGCGTGCAGCTAGGTGGCAGAGCTCCCCTCCCATGCTCACGTGAAGTCCTGGGCTCAGCCTCAGGTCCAGCAGAGAGACTGCGGTGCTGCAGGAAATACCATTGAAAGTTGCCTGGTGGTTTGTCCCAAGGTGGGTTATGTGAAAGCGGACTTCAAACAAAGACGGGGTGCATATGAGCTCATTTGGGGTGCGCAGGAAGAAGCGGCTGTACATTCTTTCTGTTGCTTTGAGTATCTGTTTCCATGCCTCCATCTTCAAGGATTGTTTCGCTGTGCTCTTGCAGGTGCTGGGGCTGACAAGAGCTCTGTACATCACTGACTCCTGCAGTGAGAGTGGCCTAGGGCCCCTGACGTGAGGCCTCATCTCTCTTTGGCAGCTGTCCCTCTGGGCACCCAGTGGCAGGGATTTTGAGGTCCAAGGAAGCAGGACTCTGGCTGTGACAGCATTTCTGGGACCATTAGGAATTCAGGTCCTCGCTGTGTCTAGGCTGAATGATGGTGCTAGAAGAAATGATTTAGGGACACATCCAAAAGAGAAAGTTACAGATGAAGACCAACCTGAAGAGCCGTTACAGGGTGCGGCACCTCAGGAGGCTCAGCGTGTTCTCAGAGTTAAGGGTTAATCAGAATGCAGGTGGTTTCCAATATTGGTAATAGTGGGACTTCAGGGAAAGAAATTCCTAGTGTATCTTCAGTTTACAGTGTGCCCCCTGAGTTGCAGAATTATTTAACAGAATGAAGCATGGTGTCCATTCTCAGCCTCCCTGAGAAACTGTAAATTTATCTTCTTTCTAGATGAGATTTTGTAAAGCAGGATGGGAAACAAAATGGAGTTTCAGGAGGACATTCTTGCCAGCCTGTGTCTAGAAGTAGGCATCTGGTCCCTCGGCCCACCTGAGCATGGCCCATGGCCTCTCAGTGGTAGGGTGAGCGCCTCCAAGTGATCCTTGTGTCAAGGCCTATGGTGGCTTTGATATGCTTTGTGTCTTAGTTATTTTCCCTGTCACAGGGATACAGGACCTGGCGCCCACAACCTAAAGGAGGAATGGTTTATTTAGGCTTGTGTTCTAGAAGCTGTTCACTCCTTGCATGGGGTTGGGCTGAGGAGAACTGCTCAAGTCATGGCATCCAGGAAGCAGAAGGAGAGGAGCTGGGGAGAGATAATCCCTTCCCGGCCACACCCATGGTGACCCACCTCTTCTAGTTCAGACCCCAGCTTCTTAGTGGCCAGTCAGCCGGAAGTCCCATAAACCAGCCACCTTCCGGAAGCCCTGCCTGTAAGTGCACGAGACTCTCAGGGACATCTAAGTATAAACCGTGACAGTTTGAGCAGGTCCTCTGAGGGATCATGTGCTGGCAACGGTGTCCTCAGTGTGCTGATGTTAGGAGGTGTTGGGGCTCCTAAGAGGCCTGGCTTGGTACAAGTTGATGGAACCGTTGGGGGTGCTGTCCTTGGCCTGGGAAGGGATTATGGTAGTTCTCATGAAACCTTGATTCTCACCAGGGTGGGTTGTTAGAGCAGAGCAGGACTGGCCCCTTCTCACCCTGCCCCTTGTCTTGCCCCGTGACCTCTCTTATACACCTCCCCACCATGAGGACATCACCAGAAGTCAAATGCATGGAACCACCTGACTTTGGACTTTCAGTCAGTCTCCAAAGCTGTGGTCTAAATAAGCCTCTTCTTTATACATTCATCGGCCTCAGGTATTTTGTTCTAGCAGTGGAAAACTCAGTCATACAGATCTGCACAGCACAAGGAAAGCTGAGGCCAGAGAGTGCTGGTGCTGTCTGTTCACGTGGAACCCACAGCTTGGAGCAAAAGAGCTGTGTCCGGAGAAAGAAACTTGGCGTTGTTCATATTTGGTCTCCCAGGAGGTTGGCTTGGCTTCATTTCCCTGGAAAAATCACAATGAATGCTCAGCTCACGCGATTGCAGGTCCCTGCCCCACGCCTGTGGGGTGTGGAGAGGGTGCTCCCACATGGCTCCAGAGGTGCCCTCCTGGGGAGTTCACTGAATGCTGACCTCGGGTGTGTTCTTGATGTGGGAAGCAGTGGCATGTTTCTGGTGCTCCTTCGCTTGCCTTGGAGTAGTGACCCATGGGCTGGGCTCTGTCCTCAGGAGAGAGCGTGGAATGCTGAGCCAGTAGATGTCACTTGGCGCCTCAGAGTCCAAGGTAGCTGCACTGTGGCAGTTACTGAGATCTGGTCTTCTTGGGGTGCTTCCGCGGGTAAGGACACTCCCAGCTATTGCAAACCCTCCCAGCCTCCTCCAGGGCTGATGAAGCCCTACTGGGAGCTGTGATTTCCCCGCGCTCATTCAGAGCTGCTCTGGAGACTGGACCCTGCTTTACAAATGCAGGGTGGGGGGTGGGCTTCTCAAAGACCTGAGAAGTCGGACCTGCTGCCCAGGAGACCCCTTTCTGGAACCCACACACTTGGGGAGCCCACCCAGGAGTCGTAAGGTCCTCTGGAGCACCTGGCTGCAGTCCTTGAAAAAAGTCTGAAAGATATTTTCTGTCTAGGAGGAGAATGTATCCCTTGCCTATTTGCTTGGTGTGACTTGGTGACGCTCCTGCATAGGCTAGTGACATTCTGAGAGCAGCCAGCTCATTCCTGTGTCCATGACCACATGTGTCCTGTTGACTTGCATTGATGAATTTAATTTTGTGTCATGTGGGCTGATGTCTAAATCTCCCGGCAGACTGTTTCCGAGTCACCTGAGGTGGGTGCCTCCCCAGAGGGCTCACCCTGGTGGTTCCGCTCACAGATCTTGGGAACATCTTATGCTGCAGAGTGGCCTTTCAATCTTCTGAGCAGGAGTGGCTCTTGCATCTCTAGGGCCCCTCCCTCTCGGCTGCCAGCCGCTTGTGCCCTAGTGGACCCTGATTTGTTCTTCAGTGTCCATGTCCATGTCTCACTTCTTCACCCAGCCCTCAGTTCCTGGTGAGGAGGGGCTGTGTCTGATCCTGACCAGGATGGTTGGGCACAGTGAGCTCCCAGCAAAACGTCATCAACACTCACAGGTGCAGGCCTTGTGATACTCACCCAGATGGGCTTCACGGATCTTTGCCCATCGTAACCCCAGATCTGGACTCTAACAAGGAGGTCCTACCCCTGAGTCCAAACTGCAGTTTCAAGACTGTGTGACTCAGGACTTTGGAAAGGTGTAGAAGGAGTACTTGAGGATGCAGGCTTTGTCGTGTGATGTGACATCTTTATACATGGTCCTGTTGCGCACAGGTGAATGTGCTGGGCGAGATGCTTGGTGGGACGGAAGCTGCATCCATGGCCTCTTCTCTGAGGGGCTGATGGAGGGCAGTGAGGGCAACCCTCAGGCCCCATGGCCTGGCACCTAGGATGTCTACTCTGCTCTCTAGGATTCTGACCTTTAAACTGAGGGAGGCCTTGGACAGGTATTCCAGTTCTCCCAGGTGTTGGACACAGGCAGACCCGGCGTGGGAACTAACCTGAAGGCCTGTGTGCAGCCCTTGCAGGGGCTCCAGGCTGTTGTCCTGGTCACAGTGGTCACTGTTTATGAGGCCTTCTTGGTGACCAGGCCCTGTGCTAGAACAGTGGCATTTAATTCTCAGCAGCCTTGTCGAGAAGGCGGTCTGCTTTCCCTGGTGTGAGGGGCTGCAGGATCTGTCCCAGGTCACTCTGCTCTCAGCACAGAATCAAGATGGAAGCTGGAGCCCAGCAATGCTCCACAGCTCACCACACCCCGCCTCCTGGCCTCAGCCCTGTTACTTGGCTCACTTTCTGTTCTGAGAAGGAAGCGAGGTCAGTGTCTCTTCCTCTGCCCACCATCTGTCCTCATTCTTGAAGACAGAGTCCAGGACTTTATCTTTTCAGGACAGAACCCCACCCTAGTAGCCGTCCCTGAGCCCCCAAGTGCTGCCTGTGACCCACTTGCTGGGCCCTGCAAGGCTTTGTAGGGGAGGCTGGGTCTCCTCCCTGGCAGGGCTTGGGACCCCACACCATGTTTGAGGTGCCAAGACGGGAAGGCAGAAGTGTGCTCAGTTCTCTTAGTGGCCCTGCCCACTGGTCTTCTAGGCAGGAGAGGTGACAAACAGCAGTGACACCCATTCAACAGCCTGGCCACCTTCCACACGCATGAAGGCACACCCAGTTGACAGGCTGCTGTCTCTTGCTTTTGCCTGCTGCTTGTGTTGGTTACTTTTTTCTCATGGCTGAGGCAGAGTCCTCCATGCGCAAATTAGAAAGGAAAAGGGTTATTTAGCTCACAGTTTGTGGAGGTCTCAACCTGTTATTGGATGGCTCCAAGGCAGGGTAACCCATGGCAGAAGGCAACAGTTAATAGCAGCAGAAACCAGCAAAAACAAGACCAAAAGGAGAGCAGAGAGAGCAGATATGCAGGCTGCCTACCCAGGGTGGGTGCAGCGCTAACCCATCATCCCAGAATTGGACCATGAGTTAATTACAAACTCTAGAACCCCACACCCTTGACTGCATGAGGCTTTGGGGGACCTCTAGACACAAACCATAACACTGCCCACGCTACTTTGGAAAGTCAGGAGGCTTTTTTTCCCCCCAGAACCAGGGATTGAACTCAGGCCCCTGTGCTTGCCAGGGAAGCGCTTATTCCACTGAGCCATCTCCCCGGCCCTGGGAAAGTCAGGAGTAACAGGCATCACACAGCGTGTTGTGGGTGGAATCTGAGGCCTGGTCCTGCCTGTAGGGGAGACCAGGGCCCGCCCCTCCCTCCCTGAGCTTTCAGTCCAGCCCCGCCTTCCTGCTGGGCTGCGATTTTCCAGACACCCTTCCCAGACCTTGCCGGCAGACTCTCCGTCCTTAACCTGCTCTGGCCCTCCCACCTGTTGCTTTTTTTCTTCCTTAGACATCTGCTTTTGCCTCCAGCCTAGCAGGATCCCTCTACCTGCTGAACACATCTTGCTCTTTGTCCCCACCGCCCTGTGCTCAGGCGTCTCCCTTGCCTGTGGTGCCACCATCACCTCCATTTCTCACCTGTCCCTTATCCTCCAGGGCTCAGCTTCTGTCCCCAGAATTGCAAACCTAAAGCAGTTTCATCCCCTGGAGTGTCCATTGGCACCTGCTCCTGTTTTGCCTTAAAGAATTTTCTTTCTTTCTCTTATAGCTTCCTTTAACCTACCATGTCTCTACCACTAAACTACAGGTTTTTAGAACTCACATTTTTGCTGTACTGAGATGCTTGTTAAATATTTGTACATTTTTAAAAATAAGAAATGCCTAAAGGTTAAGAGGCCTTGTCTCACCCCCTTGTGTTTCCCAGTGATTAGCACCATGCTGGGCCTGCAGAAGGCCCTTGAGTACTTGCTGGTGGACCCAAGACCATGGGACACAAGTGGCTGCATAGACTTGCTGGGGCTGGGTGGGCTGGGTTACATGATGGCAGGGAATTTCATGTTCTCTGCACCGTTCCGCCTTGGGGTAGGAGGATTCAACCTGGCGGCTCTTCTATGCACAGGAACCTCTTAGGTTGAACAAGAGAGAAGATGTTTTTAGGGTCTGTGTTTAGGGGGCTTAGTAGTGGGTTTCCTCCAGCCACCATGAGTATTATGGTTTAAATCTAGAATGTCCCCCCAAATCTCATGTATTCAGAGTGGGGCTTTTGGAAGGTGAGTGGATCATGGGACCATGTACTTATCAGGGGATTAAGTCCATAGCTGAAATGTGCTATGAAGAGGTGGGTCACTTGAAGTGTGACACAGCGAGGCGAGTCCTTGGCTCTATCTCCCCCCATCCTCTCTGCTTCCTGGCTTCCAGGAGCCGTGCGCCCTCCCCTGGCCATACTCTTCCACCATGCCCCTTCTGCCCTGGAGTCAGCCAGGTATGGATTGAACCCATGAAAGACATGAGCCGAAATCAAGCCTCTCTCCCTTAAGTTGGATGTGCTGGGCGTTTTCCTCCAGTGATGGGAAAGTGACTGATCTAGAATTGTACTGAGTATGGGGTTGTTTCTGGACTGTACCTAACCATGTGGCTTAGAAGCCTTTGGAACTGATTTATGGGAAAAGTTTGGAAGGGTTTGGAAATGTGAGCTAGAGAAGTCCTCAAATGCTATAAATAGAACCAAAATGGTGATTTTGGTTGGAGCTTAGAGGACAAAAATGCTGATAGGAATATAGACGCTACAGGCCAGGCTCAGGAGGATTCGGCTGGGAACAAGGATTCCCTAGCAATTGGACTAGAGATTATGTGTACTACCCTCTGTCAGAAAAGTTTGCCCACGTTGTAAGGTTGTGGGAGACTGAGAATATGGGTAATGGACTAATTAGCCTGGAGGAGGCAATTTCAAGGCAGCCCAACATTCAGACTTTGGCATGGGTGCCCCTGACTGCTTTTAACCAGATTTATAGTGAGAACTGGAAACAAAAAGCAGAGCAGAAGATTTTGAAGAACTTAAACTTGGCTTCCGAAGGGACCACATGTAAAGTTGGGGGCAAAAGAAGTGTGGTTGCTGGTGAGATTAGTACCATTAAAAAGAACCCAGGTACTTTTGCAGGAATAAGAAAAAGGGTACCTTCAGGGCATTCAGAAATCAGTGAAACCTCACCCATCCCAGGCTCCAGGGTATACATGTATAAACCTTTCATAGGAGAAGAGAATCCCTGGGATGCCTACTCAAGAAGGGCCTTCTAGAGAATGGGTTCCCTGGGATTCACTTCACTATCCAGCTCTGAGGCCCAGCATATGTGGTCCAAGGCAGCCCGGCTGCTACTCAAGCTCGCAGGACGACCGTGTGTCGTCCTCATGGTGCCAGCTTTACCAGCATGCAGAATGCAAGTGCTGCGGGGTCAGAAAGGCTTCTACAGAGATTTCAAAGGAAGCCCTGGTGGGCCAGACGAGGAGCCTCTGAGAGGGCCACGCGTGGAGCCGTGCGAATGAAGCCTGAGGTACAACAGAGTCCCCAGGAAGCTGGAGATGACCGGAACTTGGGACTTCTGCCGAGAGAGGCTGAAGGATGTGAGTGAAGCCAGCCCAAAGGAGTGGCCTGGGGGGCTGCAGCCAGCAGGGCCACAGGGGAGGGGCCACCCAAGGTCTCTGGAATTTAACATCTCACCATTGTGTCCCCTGACACGAGATAGGGAGTTACAGGACTGATTATTTTCCGGGCTGGGCTTTTTGGTCTTGCCCTGACCCAATTCTTTTTCATCCCCCTCTTCTTCCCTTTTGGAATGGGACTGTCTGCGCTGTGCCTTTATTTCTTGGAACTGTGTAACTTGTTTTTGATTTATACAAAGGTTCACAGTTTAAATCTCAGAAGAGACTTGGACTCAGACTTTGAGAAATGCTGGAACTGTGGAGAGTTTGGAGAAAAGATTATTATATTCTGATTACGTGCAATAACAAATGCTAATGCAATAATAATAACAAGTTCAGTGGTTGAGTCATGCTAGGTGGAGTTATGACTTCATGCTTATTTGGGCATTACGGGTGGCTTAAGAGGATGTCGTGTTATTGGTGGGTGAGGTGGCGGTTAACCATGAGATGTCAAATGGTGGGCTTGGGAGCCTCCCAGGAAGTTGGTGGAACGCGTTGCTGGGTGTGTCTGGGTGTATCTGTACCTTGCTGCCATCTCTGGTTCCTCTCCCCTTCCCCCAGGCCTCTGTTCCCCTGTGCTGCTTCCTAGTCTCCATGAACAGAATGAATACCCTCCCTCTGCCATCCCCTTCTGCCGCAGTGCTTCTCCCTTCAAGCTGGCCGGCCATGGGCTGCATTCCCTGAAACTCAGCCCAATTAAGCCTCTCCTCCTTTTTTAAATTCCAAATTGTATTTTTTTTTTTTTTTTTTTTTTTTAGAGAGGGTCTTGCTAGGTAGTCCAGGCTGGCTTGAACTCACTAGGTAACTCAGGCTGGCCTGAGACTCATGGTAGAGTGCTGGGGTTCAGGCATGTGCCGCCACACTGGGTGAACCTCTCCCCCTCTAGGTTGTGGGTCTCGGGTCTTGTGTCCCAGTGACGAGTGAGCTGACTAATATAGCAGAGCAGGCTGTTCACGGCGACTCCATCCTAGATTGCAGCTTCTGTCTTTCTCCTTTTAGAAGGAAGTTGCCTCCTGGAAGAAATATATGCCTCCTTTTCTATTTAAGAAATGAAACGAGCCAGGTGGTGTTGTGCGTGCCTGTAATCCCAGCACTCTGGGGCAGGAGGATGGTAAGTTCAAGCCCAACCTGTACAAGTTAGCAAGATCCCGTCTGAAAATAAAAAAAAGAAGGGGTATGTGTGTGTGGGTGTAGCTCAGTGCAGAAGCTCTGGATCTCATCCCAGCACTGTACCACAAGAAAGAGAGAAACAAAATAACAAAAAGAGAAGGTTGTCATTCTTATCATAGGGTTTTGCTGTTCTAGGCCTGGGTACATTGTGCCCTTCTGCCCGTTAGCACAGCTTAGTGTTTCCATCACGCTTGGCTTTGTGGGACCTGGTAACCAGGCAGTGGACCCCTTCCATGCGGCAGCAAGACTTTGGTTTGGCTCTGTCTGTACTGTTCTAGTGGGACACAGGAGGCAGCAAGGCCCAGGCTGGTGAGGAAGGCCTGTGAGGGCCTCGTGGTCCTGCCAGTATCTGGACCACGTGGGAGCTGCAGGCACTCCAGGACAACGGGCAGACTCCAAGCGGCAGGGGCCAGACCCTCAGCTGGAGTTAGCTATGTGTGTATCCTGGCCCCGGGGGTGCACGTGGCCAGGAAAGTGGACCTGTCTGCCTAAGAGGAGAAAGCTGGCCAGCGACTCTGGCCCTCCCTCTGCTTTCTGAACCTAAGTGGCATTTGTCATTTGAGCCTCGCATTTGTCATTCATCACATGACACCATGACTGGATGCTTCCCTATTGGGGACACATCTTTTCTCCCCAGGATCTTGGGGGCAATGCGGCCTATGTGCTTGGAACTCTTGGAAGCCACCAGGCCTACCAAGCCAGCTTGCCCAGGGCAATAAAGGAGTGCTTACGCTTGACTAATTTTTCATTTTTAGTGTGAAACAGCGACAACAGCAGGAAAATCCCTGCTTTCAGCCAAGAAATCAGATGAGTTTTCATTGGCTGCTTCCATTGTCTTGGTCCTTTCATCTTTATAGCAGCTAAACCCAAAGACAATCAACTCTTGATCCGTGACATATAAATTCTCATTTCATGGACCATACATGGCAAGCTCTAATTATATCCGCTTCTTTCTGCCCTGGCTTGGGGCTGCCAATCACCCTTCAGGTGCGGAAAGTGTAGGGAGCATCATGATGTTAACAGTAATACTGTTGATTCCAGTACTGTACCACAAAAGAAGAGAAGCAAAATAACAAAAAGAAAAGGTTGTGCAAAATATAGTGAGGGGTGTAAAAGACAAGGTGACCTCAGACTAGCTCCATGTGACCAGCAGCACTGTGTTGTGACCCGGTAGGCTTTCGCTCCATCCCTTGTCCATCCAGAGTGCCACCCAGAGTTGTCCCTGGCTCCGCGCTCTGTGACTACCAACCCTGGTCGCTTCCTCCTGTAGGGAGAAGAGGAAGGAGGAGCTGCCTGATTGCCGAGGCTTGGCCGCGTTGCTCTTGTTAGATTCGCAAATGTGTAAGATAAGGCTGCTTGTTAAAATTGGATTACGTGGAGCATCCTTACTTTAGGCATGAAAATGGCCAGAAAAAGTCACGTCACAGGAAACCTTCTAGGCTTGCCAATGTCTTGCTAATGTATTCAGCAGAAAGCACTTGCTTTCGATATATTCCAGCTTATGAATTTGGGTTGCCGTGATCAGGGCACGTAGGACAGAGCGACGGCGGCTTCGGTATCTGTGAAGGATAACGTGTAGGTGCCGAAAGGAGCAAGGCTGCTGTATTTTTAGCAGCGCCGCCAGTGCTTTCATATTGGGTGCCAGTGAGCGAAGGAGACGAAGCAGCGATCCACACAGCAGCTTGGACGCCTCCCAAAAACATCCCGCTCAGTGAAAGGAGCCGGTCTCAAAATGTTCCATACTGTATGATTCCGTTTCGGTGACATTCTGGAAAAGATAGAACACGAGCCATGGAGAACAGATCCGTGGTTGTCAGGGGTGCGGGAGGGGCGGCGTATGGCTCTCAGCGAGTGGGCGGGGGAGGTGTTTTGGGGGGTGACGGAACAGTTTTGTACCCCCCGCCACTGTCCAGGTGACGGCCACAGGACTACATGTGTCGAAACTCACAGAGCTGTACACAAAAACCAAGTCAGATTTACTGCATGGTCATTTAAAAATAAAAATAAATAGCAGAATGTTTAGCAGTGCCTGGCTCGCATAGTTCCTGACCCATATGTCTCCCCTAAAGTCTCCTCATCTGTACTGAGCTTCGAAACATCCCCAGCCCAGGGCTTTCTGTCATTCTGCAGACAGCTTCAGGCTCACTCAGGGGTGCAGTCTGCCGTGTAAAAATAGATCGTGGCGTTTGCGCCTGTGCTCCGGACCTGTTTGTAAGGCGCCTGCGTGCAGGGTCTGGGCTCTGGTGGAAATACCGGCTGCTCTCAGGGTGACTTCTTGTGGAAGCCTTTGTGTGAATGTTCACCTGGATCTGTTTGCTTAGATGAAATTGTCAGGACCTTTGCAGCCCTTGACTTGTTCCTTTGAACTATTGTCTGCCCTGAAGATGTGCTCTCTTTTAATTGTTATTTTAAAGAGAATAAAAAGTAGCAACAACAATAACAAAACCCATTAGAAACGATGCAGAATTTCAAAAAACAAGTTGAGAGGAAATCAGCAATGGTTGCTACATTGCATATTGCTGTCTTCAAAGTAGTTGTTCAGATTGCTAGATAGACGCATGCAAAATTGGTCAAGTAAAAATGAAAGCATTAACGGTCCCTTCCAATAAAGCAATAGAAATGAGTAGTACAGTTACCTCAGCTATCTGAAGATGTCCTCCTATGCTGCACTGAGGTTGAGCCTGCGCTGCCACCACCAGCGTGGCAGACCCTGTCTCTACCTTCCACTTATGTCCTCACCTTGGGGCTGGGGTCCAGCCTTCGTGCCCCTCACCTCGTTTCCCAGCCCAGCCTCAGCCATTGGGTCCTATGTATTTTCTCTTCCAAACCACCCAGCCCTCCTGTAGCAGCCCTAAGTTCAGCTCTTGCTTTGTTCTGTTGGACTGCATACAGACCACCCAGACTGAAGAATGCGAAACAGCAGAGATTCATTGCTCAGAGCTCTCGGGGCTGGAAGCCCAAGGTCAAGGAGCCAGCGCATTGGTCCCTGCAGGGCTGCCTGGTCACAGGTGGTGGCTGCTCTCTAAGCTCATATGAGACAGGGGATCTCTGCAGGGCCTCAAGGACATTGATCTCATACCAAAAGGCCCCATAACCTTCATCCCAAAAGGCCCCATCTCCTGATGCTGTCTCCTTAGGGGCTAGGATTTCAACTTCTGAATTTTGGGGAGGGACACAGAAGCCCTATAACCAGGAGCATCTTCCTAGCACTCACATGTGATCATGTGACTCTCCTGCTGAGAAGCTTGTCACCTTCCCATTATTTTCATATACCTGAGGATGGCTCAAATAACCCGAAATCTTTCTCTTTTCTCTCTCTATCTTGCTTAGTTCTCTTCCCTGCCCCCAAGCCACCCTTAGGACTCTAGTGATATTGAACTTTGCACACGGCACAGGACAGATCATGTCCACTCTCGCCCCTGGGTCTTTGCACGTGCTGTTCCCATGCTCAGAGGCCTGCTCCGTGTCACTGTCACACACGGAGTTTGGCAGACTTTCTATCTCTCCATCTTCTGTCCAGTTTTACCCCCATCTGGGCTAAGCATCCTCCTTGTCCTCAAAGCCCACCTGTTCCATCTGGCACCTGGCACCCCGTGCCATACTGGCCCAAGAGCTGGGCTGTAACACCTTTGCAGCAGCCCTTTCCTCTGCAGCCACTGCTGTGTCCTGGGAACCCTCAACAGTGCCCATAGCAGGAAGGTGCGGAGGACATGTTTTATGCTGCGTGGCCAGAAGTGTCTGTACAATCCCAGAGCCAGTAACTGACTGGCTTGTACTGTCGACATGTAGGTATGAGTCCCTGTCTTCTGCATTGCTGGCAGTCTTGTGAGGAAGATGGTGACTATTGAACTGTGTGAACCACGGTGGCATCGGGCTGTGCAGCGTGTACTCCAGATGCCTTCAGGGCAGAGGAAAGAGGTGGAAAAGGTTGGGGTCTCTTAGCCTGTTTTCTCTGAGTGTGAGAGCCAGCTCATGGCCCCCGCTGTAAAATCGCTGCCCACCCCCTAAAGCTGGATTGAGTGGGCAACCTCGGGTAGCCCCAAGGTCTTCGTGCCACATCTTGGAGGTGCCCACATGACAGCTGTTTGGGGGAGCCTCTCTGCCCAGCCCCTCTCACCTTTCTGTTGCTTTTGTGTGGTTGGTGGTGTTGCTGCTTCTCTGCTGTGGTTAATGTTGAAACATTTCCCACTTTAACCCTCCTGCCTGTCACTCTTCTGCAGAGTGGTTCTACCCTGGATCACTACAGAGGTGTAGTGGGGGGGGTCTCTTCCCATTCCACTGCCTCCCCCACTCCTAAAAGATCACTTCCCACCTGAAAAATCTGTCTCTTACTGATGGGGCCTTATGAGCCAGCCCCACTGGGAGAGGAGGAGAAAGTATGTTGACTCAAGTCGGAGTCCTAAAGGCTGTGTAGGGATGGCTGAGCAAGGGTGAGGCCTCATAGAAAGGACAGAGCCTGTGACTCCTTCACCCTAGCTACCCACTGGAGTCATCTGGGAAGTGTAACACAGTCTAGCCTGTCCCCAGGTGATCCATCGAAATCCTTGGAGATAGCTCTCAGGTGACTCACTGCGCAGTCCATGAGAGCTCCGGTAGATAAGATCATCAGTATTAGCGAATTCAGAGCCTTGGCTGACTACCACTGCTGGCCTGGGTTCCCCAGCAGATTAGACAGCTTTCTCTTGCTGGGATTCAATACCTGACACCTACAACTCAAAGGAGAGGAGGTTTAATTTGGCTTATGGTTCTGCAGGGTTCAGTTCATGGTATTCTGGCTCCAAGGCAGAAAACATCATGGTGGAAGGGCCTAGTGGAGCAAAGATACTTAGTTCCTGGTGGTCTGGAGGTAGAGCACAGGGACAGTGTCAGGGAGGAAGGGGTCAGGGACCACATACAGTACCCAAGGTCACACCTACATCACCCACCCCAGCACACCAGAAGTGTGCTTTATTATCTCCTAGGTGACTCCCAAACCAATCAGTTTAACAATTAATCTTAAAATAATTGTGAAACTCAGAAGAAGACAGTGTGTTCAGAATGAGGTGAGAGATAGATTTTAGAGGGTTTTTTTCTTTCAATAATATGCAGAAATAAAAGTGCTACTTAACATATCAATCAAAAAATGTAATTCTCTTTTGCAGAGAGAAGCCCCCATGTATCCTTTCAGGTCACTTGCTCTTGTTCATGTACAGGATATGAAAGCAGGGCTCCCTCTGGACTCCACACAGGGGACAGTTCTGTGACACTGAGCAGCCACCCAGCGTATGGTGTGGTAATGGCCGGTTGGCTCCTGCCCAGCCCAGTCTGTGGAGGAGATGCAGGCAGAGGTGGAGAGGATTTCTTGGAGAATGTTGCAGCGAGCCCTGTCCTTCTGGCAGGACTGGAGGTTGGCCCAGCCCCTGAGCAAGGCTGGGTTGGTGGTGCTCCTGCCAAAGGTGGGCTTGGTGGGGGCTCCCCAGGAGGAAGAGCAGGCCCACGGGCTGTAGGGTTTATGGGCTCCCAGTGAGGAGTCCAGGCCTGTGTCACAGAGATCGGAGAAGCTACGGCTGCAGATGTCTGCCAAGAGCAGGCCCACAAGATAGTTTCGTGAGAGCATGCTGAAAGAAGTGGTAGTTTCTGATTTCACTGTAAAGAGCTCAGGTGAGCATGGGTCTATAATAAGTTACAGTTTACATAAATGAAGTGTGCATGTTAGAGTTTATACTTGCTTGCAAAAAAAAAAAAAAAAAAAGATACAGGTTGAGCATCCCTAATCCTGAAATCCCAAACTCCTAATGCTCCAGAATCTGAATTTTTTTTGACTACCAGGATGATGCCACAATGGAAGATTCCACATCTGACCTTATGTGATGGGTGGCAGTCACCGTAGCGGCCCACTAAAAGTTCTTTGTAAAATGATTCGGGCTGTGTATCCATAAAACATTAACTTCTTGTTTAGAGGTGGGCTCTAACCCCAACATATCTCGTTGTGCACACACAGATATTCCAAAATCCAAAAAAACCCGTGATCTAAAAACTTCTAGTCCCAAGCATTTCAGGTAAGTGATAATCAGTCTCACTATGTTTACCTGTCTTTCTGCAGATTTTTAAAAATGCCATCCATATCATACGAATATTCCTATGCCAGCAGATAGACACACCTCTTTTCTTTTACCTACTCCCTAATGGCTAGCCATTGCCTTAGTTACTTTTCTCATTGCTGAGACAGCATACCTGATACCAAAAGTTAAAGGAGAAAAGGTTTATTTGACTCACAGTTCATCGAGATTTCGGTCCATAGCTGGCTGGTGCCAGGGTGGGGTGGCATTGTAGAGAGGCATCGCAGGGCAGGCAGGCCAAAGGCAGCAAGCACAAGCTGTAGGTGAGAACCAGTGACGCTTACTGTCCCTTGTATCTTACCCAGCTTGCGCACCCTTAGGGTAGGCAGCACTCACCCTCAGGTGGGACACCCTTAAGCCTACCCTGAACTGTGCCAACCAGTCAGTGCCAACCAGTCAGTGGACTAACTTACACATCCTTGATCCCAGAGTCACACACTCAGGATCCAGCCACCTCCAAAAAGCCCCGCCTATGACTCCATGAGACTCTGGGGGACCCTGAAACACAAATCATACCATCATCCCAATACCAAAGGGGCACTCACTGTATGTCTGATTTTTAATATAGGCTTGACTTCAGGGAATGTATTTGCTTGCTTCTCTTTATGTGTTTCTGAGAGTATTGCTATAGGATAAATTCCCACGTGTGGAATTGTTGAATCAAGGGCTGATTAAGATTTTGGTGGAAACTGCCGAATGGTATCTGAGAAAAAGGTGTCATTTTAAAATTCCTACCAGAAACATATGAGAATGCCCCTTTCTTATGCCTCACCAACAGTGAGTAGTTTCTGTCTTTTTAAATTTCCGGAAGTCCGATTGTTACATTTGGTTTTTAGTACTCATTTTTATATGCTTATTGGCCATCTTCTATCATGAGCATTAGTTTTATATATCATACCCTCACATTTTCATGAGTGATTTTCACTTTTCACATGACTTTATAGGAGCCCTTTATAAATCGAAGATAGATACGCACATATACGTGCTCCTGTTGTTTTGCATACTGTATGTATTCCTTTCTAATCTAACTTATGCCTTTCAACTGTATTGAAAAACTTCATTGTATAGGGAAGATATGGAAGAGATTATGTTTTATTACCTACCTTTAGGACAGAAAAAGGGAAGGACTCATGATTTGCTTACAGTCTTCCAAATTATGTTCAATCTGACCAAATAAGATTAAAAAAAAAAAATCCCTCAGTGTTGCGTCATTATAACTGTACTGGCCTGTTTTGTTTTTATCCCTCCATACTTTTTAAATCATTGAGATGTATTTCACAAGCCCCTAACTAGGTTGTGGGCTATCACCAACATCTAATTCCAGAATATTTACATTATCCCCCAAAGAAACTGCATTAGCAATCTTTAAACATTTGGTAGAAGCCATTTAGGCATGGGATTCTCATTGTGGTAAGTTGATAATCCCCAATTCATCCCTCCAGTAACGCCTGTGGCTCTGTTGATAATTTCCATTTCTTGTCAAGGCACTTCTGGTAGGTTTGTTTTGTTTGTTTGTTTCCGGGGATTAGTCCATTTCACCTAGGCGACCTAGTTTGTTGGCGTATAGTGGCTCATGGCATTTCCTCCCCACCATTTTCGTTTCTGTAATGCTGGTTGTGATGGTTCCCGTTTCATTCTTGATTTGTTTATAAGTTGAGCCGTCTGTTTCTTTTTCTTGGTCAGCCTAGCTACAGGCTTGTCAGTTTGTCAGTTTTGTTTCTTACTTTTAAGGTATACTTTTGGCTGATAATTAAAGCTTTATTCATTAACACAGATAGCTGTAGCTAGAAAGTTCCTTGTAAACACTATTTAAACTGCAACCTGTAAGTTTTGGTATGGAATGTTTTAGTCTGGAGTAATTTTAAAGTATTGTCTAATTTCTTCTTTGGCTCACTGCTAACTTGGAGTGTGTTATTTAATTTTCACATAACTGAATGTCCTTGTTATTGATTACTGGCATTAATTCTGTTGTGGTTGGAAAAGATACTTTGTATGATTTAAATATTTTTAAATTTTATTGGAACTTGCTTTATGGACTAATAAACAGATGGTCTATCCTGGA
This sequence comes from Tympanoctomys barrerae, assembly GCA_002564285.1. Taxonomy (NCBI): domain Eukaryota; kingdom Metazoa; phylum Chordata; class Mammalia; order Rodentia; family Octodontidae; genus Tympanoctomys; species Tympanoctomys barrerae. The sequence continues at coordinate 20,643 of NDGN011555177.1, read as the reverse complement.
GAATGTTCCATGTGCCCGTGAGAAGAATGCTGATTTTGCTGATATTGGGAGAGTACCCTTAAATATATACTAAGGCTCATTTATTTGTGGGATAAAGTGTCCTACTTTTTATCTTATTTCTAGTTTTTCTGTTAAAATGTAAATTGAGTATTGAACATTTCAATGATTACGGTTCATTTATTTATCCATGTCTGCCTTCAATTCTGTTTTGTTTCATGTATTGTGGGTATCTGTGAGTAGATATACATGATTCTGATGAACTGTTTCATCATTATATAATTTCTCTTTTGTCTCTAGGGATTTTTGTCACAGACAGTATTTTTTTCTGACAGTAAAATAGCCATTGTAACTTTATTGTAGTTATTGTTTTCATGATATATGCTTTTTCCATATTTTTACTTTCAACCTATTAATGCCTTTGAATTTAAAGTGTGTCTCTTACAAATGGTGTACAGTTAGATCATTTGGTCTTATCCATTTTGTCACTCTCTGCCTAGGAATCGGAACGTTTCATCCTTCTGTATTCATTAAGGCCGGACAGTTTAGTCGCTGGCTTCTGTATACCATAGCCCTGTCTTCGTTCATCACTTGCAGATAGATGCTTCCTTGTACACCATCTTCATCCCTCCCCAGTTCTCCCTGATCCTCAGGGCAGTTTCTGAGTTCTTGCTCTAGAATTAGAATTCACATCTTAATTCATAACACTCCAGTGTGTACTGATACCCATGTAAGGTCAGTAGTACCTAAAAAATGGTGCTGCCATTTAGCTCCATTTTTTGCTGTGTTGTTTCTGTCATTCAAATTATACCTTTCCACATGATATACTTAGATATGTAGTTATGGTTTACACAACTTTCTTTTATTTTTTATTTTTTTTTTTATTTTTTTTTTTTTTGCGGAACCGGGGATTGAACTCAGATCCTTGTGTTTGCC
>NDGN011555177.1:0-17888 GCA_002564285.1 Tympanoctomys barrerae | reverse complement strand
TCTCTTCTCTTCTCTTCTCTTCTCTTCTCTTCTCTTCTCTTCTCTTCTCTTCTCTTCTTCCTCCCACTGCTAAGTCATTCAATATCCATGTGAGGGGTGCACTCAGAAATGTATACAGATCTTTAAGTCTCTGTTCATTTTTGTCTTGTTATTTCTTTCTGTTCTTTACACTGGTTAACCTCATTTGACCTGTATTTAAGTTAAATTATTCTTCTGCCAGTTTAGATGTGCTGTTGAGCTCCCCTATAGATTTTTTTCTATAGTTTTCAAATTAAGAATTTCCATTTGTTTCCCTTTTCTACTTTGTATCTCTATTTCTCTCTTGGGTAAGACATCATTTTTGCACTTTGATTCATACATGTTTTCTTGATTATTTGAACCTATTCAAAATAAATGTTTTAAATTCTTTGTCTAGTAAGTCTAACATCTTGGTATTCCTTCCTAAGTCTGCACGATATTTATATATTTATGTCTTATAAATGTCTGTTGAAAAAAATTTTAATGTATTATGGAAACTTGGGATGTCAGGTTTTCCCCTTCCTCCCTTCCAAGGGTTTGTTGTAATTTCTGTTTGGTGTTGTTTATTGACTTTTCTGTATGAATTCAATAAAATCTGTGTTTAAAGTCACATGTAACCACTGAATCTGTACTTGGCTAGCTTAATGATCAGATGATGGAATAGAGATTTTTTTAAGTCATTTAAAACCATAGTCTGTTGAATCTGTGTGCATGGTGAGATGGCTGTACCTTTCAACACTCAGCCATACCGCCAGCAGTTCTGTTTGAACTCTCACCTCCTGTTTGTGTAGACTGTAAAGTCAACCAGAGGTGAAGACGGAGGGCCTTCTTACATCTTTTATGAGTATGTGTGTATGCAGGCCTATGTGTGGTCTTCTAGATTCTCAGGCACATTCTGGGCTTTAAGTATTTTAATTCACTTGTTGTTTGTCCTAACTTTTCAACTGCCTCAGGCAGCCATGAAATTAAATATTTACCTATAATTATCTTCCTTGGGCAGGAAAGGTCTTTTTATATTGGGTGAGCTCTAACTCCGGCCCAAGTGGATTTTCCCCCTTGCAGGGAACCACCATCAACAGGTCAAGTACTGATAATTTTCTGAAAGTGGCTGCTTGAAGAAGCTTCAGTCCAGTTCTTCCCATTCCAGTGGCTTCCTGGCTGCTGGTTTGTATAAACTAGTACTTGTGAAGCTGTTAGCTTTCAAGGCTATTATGGAGCTACAAAGGTAGAGACTGGAAAATGGTGAGTTAAAATACCACAACACTCACTGCTTTTGCTGAGAATTATGCTGTATCTCTTGAATTTTTTTTTAATTTTTTTGTATCTCTTGAATTATTGCTTCCTAAATTCTTGCCCCAATTTCTAGAATTCTGACAAAGTCAGTTCTGATTGTTTTAAAGCCAGTTCTTTGATTGCCCTCACGGGGCAAAGAAATTTTGGAGGTCCTTATTCTGCCATTTTTGCTAATGTCGCTTGCTTTTGGTTTCACCATTAAAAGTGTTTTGAATCATGTCTAATGTTGGGTAGCATGTTTGATTAGCTGAGGGAGTTCAGTTTTGCCACTTATTCACTCTATGTCCTGGGGCCAGTTATAGAGCCTGTCAACCTCAGTTCCATTCTTTGAAACATTTTTGAGCTCCAGTTTTTGCCATCCCTGCGATTCTGAGTTTCTAAAGGTTGTGTTTTCATCTGAATTTTCTGTTTTTCCTGATGCATTTTAAACTGGGTTTATTTTTTCCAGTTCTCTCTACGGCCTGTCAATCATATTTGTGTGATAATTATTTAATTTTGGATTATAAACATTCTTCCAGTGGCATCATCTTGGCTCTTGGCTGTTATTTATTCCTGCTGAGAAAATTTAAAAATATAGTTGCAATCTATTTCACATAAAAATAAAAAAAAATACTGGGGGAAGATGCAGTCGCTCTTCCCACCACCACCCTGCCTATTGACTTAGCAGCGCCTTGGCATGAAGTTTGAGGATAGCCTATGAAGTCCATCTTAGCAGAGGGCATTGGCACAAAGTCTGCAGTTTGAGGGCCACATTATCCAAGATGTAAGTCTCCAGCACACTTTACAGTTGCTGAAGAAATGACCTCCAATGTGACTCTCATCTCTATAAACTGCAATGCCTGCGCTTGAACTTCGGCTCCCTGCCACTGGTCGCATAATCCAGATGCCTGATTGCTATAGACACACCCCTTTTCCTCTCTCCTGCATCTTCCTGTGCCAGACACCCTCTCACTACCGTCCTTGTCAGCTGAAACTGACCTAGTGTTCACATACCCATTCTAGGGTCTGAGGAAGGGGCCCAGAGTTGACACCACCCTCTGCAAGGCCCAGCCAGGTTCGTGTAGCCATTTTTCCAGTGCCTGGAGGTAGAGTGTCTGACCAGGTCAAATCAGGCTGCTGGAACAGAACAGCAATGACTGAGCATTCTAGGAATAACGAGAAGCAATAGGAATTCATTCCACACAGTTCTGGAGACCGAAAGTCTTCAGGTCAACGTGCGGACAGGGTTGGTGTCTGGTGAGGGTCTATTTCCTGCTTTGTGATGGTACCATCAGTATCCACACAAGGCAGAAGGGTGAGAGCTCCCCGGAGTATCTTTGGGAAGGGCACTAATCTCTTTATCAAGAGCTGTACTCTCACAGTCAATCGCTTCCCAAAGCCCTGCCTCCTAATACCATCATCTCAGCATCAGGATTTCAGTGCAGGAATTAGGGAGACACAAGTGTTTTGTGTATGTTAAGGTGATGTCTTTCTCCCCATGGGATCTGGGCTGAGGCGGGGCTCAGGCCCAGGCCACCACCTTAACCCTTTTCAATCTGGTTCAGCCCTGTGCGTTTCTTCCCAGGCCTGTGTGCGAGGTTGTGCTAGGTCCCCGGCTCTGCCTGGCCATCGTTATCCATATCCCTGCGCACAGAGCCCTCCCTCCCATGCTGCAAAACACACGGGCCCCTGGATTGTTTGTCTGGCTGGTACAGGGAGTGTGCTGCCCACCCTGGCTCTCTTAGACTCAGGGTCACCAGCATCCATGGTCCAAAGGGCAGGTCCTGGCCTGGTGCCTCCTTCCTGCTGGGCTCCAGACCACCCGTGGCTGCCACCACTCTTACTGTTGGCCGTGGGCCTGCTGTGCCCTGTCCCTCCCAGCACAGGCTGCTCCCCAGCCCCAGATCATTGCCCGTGGGTGGCACTATTTATGACATCCAGTGAGTTGGGATGGACAGCCAGAGCAGGCCTGCGCGGAGGTGGCGTGGATGGGTTCCCATGTACTGCGTTTTGAGAACTGCCAAAAATACAGTGAACAGTCTTCCTTTCCATCCCACATGACATCATCTCACTCAGTCCCCAACAGCATCCTATATGACAGGCCTTGCCATCCCCTTTCGACAGGTAAGAGACTTTCCGGGCCCAGGTAATGAGTGATGCCAGGACTGCAGTGTGGGCAGCAAGGTGACTGTCCGGCCCAGGCTCATCCTCCATCGGCACCGTAGAGCTCTGGCATGTGCTTCATGTTAGCATCCCTCAACATACTCTTTCCAAGATCATGCAGAACTGACGGTGGCAACTTCCTGCAGCCCCTTATTGAGCCCCTGCTGTGTGCAGAAGCCCTACCTGGGCTCCTCCAGGCCTGGGAAATACAGCTTGTGGTTGTGTTCCGGCTCTGAGTCCCAGGGGTGACTGCCAGCCAATCTGAATCTCAGCTGGTGTGGTGCGGCCAGCCTCAACGTTCCGTTGGTGGCACCTGTCCGCTGGGAGGTGGGTGGTGGTTGGGGTAGACGTCTATGCAGGGTGGACCACTATTCATCCCGTCTGCCCGGACTCGGTCCTCCTGCTGCCTGCGCGCCAGGCATCGAAGTGGTACTGCACACCCTCCTCGTTCTTTCTACATGAGTGTCTTGTTGCTGCTACCCATGTCTGCTGGGCCTCTTCCCACTCTGAGCCCCCTCACCCTTTCCCGCCTGATGGGGGACATGGGGCTGTCAGAGCCCATAGGGCACCTGCAGGGAATAAGTTGGACCTGTGAGTTTGCTCCTCCCTCTGTGAGCCTGGTACAAAGCAATGGCGCCTCTCTCTGCGCTGTGTAAATCCACAGCAGAATGGCCATGCCCGAACTGAGATCAGCCGCCCGGCTGGCCTCCGCCTGTCCTGGGTGTGTACCTGTCCTGGGTGTGTACCGCCTGTCCGGGTGGTACACTGTCTGAAGTGTGCCAACCCTTTTGTCCGATGGATCTAAAGACGGAACCAGACCCAGCATGACCAGGCAGCTCCAGAGGCTTCACGTTCAGCTTTGCCATTCAGCTCCTGTTTGCTCAGGGAATTAGCTGGGACTCTTTCTTTTCCAGGTGAAGTTTGCGAAGGCTTGTTTAGCTCTTACGAAACCACAGACAGATTTTTGTGGCTTATGTAACTAGGAAGTCACAGACAGTTGGCTTCAGGAATAGCTAGATCCAGGACTCCAAACAAAGCCTCCAGGTAGATTGGCTTTTTTTCTCTTCATTTCTTGGTGCTTCTTTCCTCTATAGACTCCTCAAGAGAAAGGAAGTAGTCCCTTTCAATAATTCTTAAAATTCATGAGATTCACTCTGAAACCACAGTTCTCGGTGGGGGCCTGGGACAGCATGGCCACGGGGTGGGGGCCTGGGACAGCATGGCCAGCGTGAGCGTGGCCGCCCCTGCAGGCTCTGTCTTGGGCCACCCTGTAGATCAGTGTGACCTGGGCAGTTCTTCCTGCAGCTCTGGGTGGACTCGGTACCCAGCCCACCCGGAGGAGGGGCCCTTCTGCTCCATGGTCCTGAAAGTGGAGTTGCTGCCTCGCCACCCATGGAGTGGCATTTGGGGTAAATGGGCTTCCATCCCTCTGCTCTTAGGAGGCCACAGCCCTCTGCTCTTTTAATTGATCCTTAATGGCTCAGGAGAAACCTTTTGTTATGGAGACAGTGGCACTGGGAGAGGTCCTGGGTGCTCCCCAGCAGGCCCTTCTTTGTGTTTTAATCCATCACCCTGACTGTTCCCAGGTCCTCTACAGGGACCGCGGGCATGGTGCCCCTTCCCTAGGAGCGCCATGTGTCCAGTGCCGGCACAGCCCAGCCACACCGGCCTGGGTTGGGCTGGTTCCTGGGCCTCTCTCAGATAGAGAGGGGCCCCTCTCACAAGCAAACTGGGTCAACTTTGAGGGCCCCACTTTTTCCTCCAAGGGAGCACTGCTCTTCATCAGCCTGTGCCTCAGCCTGTCAGTCCTCTCTGCTGCCTGAAGCCTCTGTCCTTCGTGCTGCGATTGTTGAGGTGTTGGGGGTCAAGCCTAAGGCCCCACTGAACTTCAGCTCCTGACTCTGTTGCCTGGCATGGGTGAAACGCTCATGCTGTTCAATCCAGGCTCCCCTGAAGGCACAAACCTGTATCACCGAGAACAGTTCCTGGCATCGCCATTGTGTTTGCTCTGAATGACAGTGGAAAGTTCTAGAAATCCCCAGTCACTCATCCACCCTCCCTCGTCACTTTTCTGTGCATCAGTCAACAAAGGGTCCCATTCCAGTGTTCCTGTAGGGACTGGAGCCCGGTGCCCACTGGCCTTGTGGAACCCTTGCCAATGAGAGGGCCACGTGATCTCCAGGTTGTGTCATCTTAGTGACTGTGCATTTACGTAGCACCCACTGTGTACTGAGTGCCAGAGGATATATGGAAATCCTCAAGCTCGTTGGTACTGTCAGAAACTTTAGGGTCTAATTGAGGCAGGTCAGCTACATCCAGGGGACAGTGCAGAAGTCATTTCATGACCAATGATGTGGAACATCTAAATACTGCGCCCACCCCCATGGAGATATTTAAGAAAATGAAGGGTCTGTTTCTTTTTTTAGGTCTTGCTGGGATGATGTGGAATATTATTTGTCCTCATATAACAAGCCAGATGTGTTTCCATGTTGCTCGGTGGCCTCACGCGCCAAGTGTGATGTCTCAGAATTACAAAAGAGGAGGATATTTGTGTCAAACCAGAGCTTCCCCCGCATCTGAATCACACAGGGCACTTGTCAGAGGATCTTACTGCGTGGCTCAAATGAAATCAACTGTGTGAGAAAGTTTTTTTTTTTTTTCTTAGACATACAGAAGAAAGTTAACTCAGAAAAGCTTTATTGGAAATGAATGAAGACTTGTTATCTAGCAGGTGCTCTGCTTGAGTTTTATAAGCCTAGATGGTGAGGCTTTCATTCTGTTGTCCACCTCATGTCCCGTCAGTGTGGCGATGTGTCCTGTGACTGCTGCTTCTGTTCTTTTTTTTTTTCCCCCCCAGAACCGGGGATTGAACTCAGGCTCTTGCGCTTGCCAGGGAAGCACTTATTCCACCGAGCCATCTCCCCAGTCCCTTGCTTTTGTTCTTAGGGTTATGCACCAGTGTAATTTGTGATGGTTTCTGGGTTTTCCATAACATCACTTTGGTATATTAAGCCAGAAAAGGATGTAACATGACAGGCACCACTTGTAAAGCAGCCCTGGATGGGTCTGGGTCATAGCTCAGCAGTGCAGCGCCTGCCTGGCAAGTGTGAGGTCCTGAGTTCGATTCCTGGTACCCACATACACACAAAAGCTTATCCCTGGAGCACTTATGTTGGGGGTGGGGGTCTTAAAACCTGCTCACTCATTTCTGAGCCTTGTAAACAGCTGGTCTAAGGAACACAAGTTCTCATTTGGACTTTGGGGCCATAACTGTTGGGCTTAACAGATGTAGCTGAAGAGAGCTTGGGGACAGTGTGCCTAGCCAGTCTCTTGGAGGGGAACAACCTGCATGTTCAAAATTTTGCATGGGATAGAAGGCCTTACAGGCACAGGTGGGCTAAGTGGCGCATGTGTAGAGGTCCCCTGCCTATTCCCTGCAGCTCTGCACCCCTGTCCAGGGCCAGTTCAGCTTGGGGACCTATTCCTGTCTGAGATCCGAGCACAGCCACAGTGGTTCCTGGGTGCAGGGTGTGTGAAATGGACCTTCCAGGTAGCAGGAGCAAGGGAGAAGCCGTCTTCTAGGAGGAGAAGTTCTATGTGGGTCCGAGCCAGCATGCCACATGGTGGGCCAACCTGGCTGTGTCTCCTGCGGGTTTGTGCTCCAAATTCCTGCAGAGATGGATTCTCCTCCAGTTCTTAAAGGAGAGATGGAGACAAACGAGGAAACCATGCAAAAGCACACCTAGACACAAGCTCCTGATTGCAGCTGATTAGGGGCAGAGCCTGACACTCAAGAACACCGGAGGGAAGCTCACGCACAGCGTCTCCTGGGAGCATCACAGCCTCCTTCCAGCTTACAAATTAGGAAGCCGAGCCCAGAGAGAGAAAGTAATTCAATTCCAAATCCCCAGCCCCAAATCCCAGTCAGTTTACATCGAACTGCCTGGTCTTTAGGAGGAACTATTGGAGCTGCTTCTAATTATGAACAAAATATATATTCAATCCAAAAGATGACATAGCACAGAAAAGCACAGCCAAGAAGTCTAACATCTGCACAATTCCACAACCCAGAGATAACTTCGGTTCTCAATTTTTCTAGTCCTTTGTCCCCTGTATGCACTAAGAGATTTTCCAAAAATAACGTGCTCTTCCTGCATGTATCATTTTATAGGGTGGTGCTCTTCAAAGGGATCTGGTACATCAGGCTGTGTCCCCGGGAGTGTTAGGAATGAAGGCTCTCCAGCCAGACTCACCGAAGTGGCGCTGATGTTGAGCAAGGTTGGGACAATGCAACGCATGACGCTTCCAGAAGCACTGCTGAGGCCTCCTTCCCCTCTGCAGTGTGTTCTCCCATGTGCTAAATATTGTCCTCTCACATGAGTTTTAGTGCGTATAGAGATTCCCCTCAGTGGCTGTGTCTCAGTGCCGTAACTCCCATTGGCATCCTTTGGAACGTGTGCAGGATACAGCTCCAAGGCATGGCTGGCTTACCTCCTTAGGCCAGGCTCCGCAGAAGGGGGAACAGTTAGAGAGCAGGGTGAGGACTAGGAAGGCTTTTGATCCTCGCTTCCCGGCTGAAAGGCTGGAACCTGACCTGCCTCTCAGACACTTGGCCTGGATTTCTTAGGAGGCTGATGCCATCGGGGAAGGGCTTGCACTCGGGTGAGATGCAAGCCTTGATTTGAGGATCGGATGTTCACTGACTGCTTGCGTGATCTTGGGCCAGTTGCTCAGCCTCACTGATCCTGCGTTTCCTCCCATGCAAACCAGAGAGATGCACTGTTGGACTCTGCTGGTTGTGTAGTTGAGTGTGAATAGAAACCACCAGGCCTGGCTCATTCTTTCATATCCCTGAGAATAGAATGAGCTGCCTAGTGTACTAGCTAGGCTTCTCCAGAGGAATGAAATCAGTAGAAAATGTCTGAAAAACTTACACAGGGGCATTTAATAGGTGACAGCCAGAGGACCCAAGAATGGCTGAACTCCAGAAGACAGAAGCCACAAACAAAAGGGGTCAGGGATGCAGTCAAAGCCTGGAAGCTCCCTGAAGAGCCAGCAACGTGAGTCTACATGGGAAGGCTGAAGACACCGGAGAGCGATGCCCAGAGGTCATGGCGAAGACTAGAGCTTTCCAAAGTAGCACCCCTGCTCCCTCTTTGCCTTTTTACTTCCAGGCTATAAGCCCATGGTACCACCCACGTCCAGATGGGTCTCCCTCCTCAGCATGCAGCCTTCCCGTCAGTCATTGCTGGCCACACCTAGAGCTTTGGGAGTCTGCTAGGTGGCTCTTACTCAAATCAAGCTGACATATTAACAGTCACACTAGGGTTTGAATGGTCCCACAAAACTTATGTTGCAATTTAGCCCCCACAGTCAGGTATCAGGGGTGAGACCCGCAGGCTGTTCAGAGATAAGGGGGTTGTGAGCATTGGTCTATCCATGGATCCAGTCTAATGAGTTATGTTGAGTGGATATGTTATGAAAGTCAGTTTCACTCATTTCTTTTTTGCCATTTGGTGCCCTTCACTGCCTTGGGAGCAACTTCAACAAGAAGCCCCCACCATATGTGGCCCCTCAACTCAGGCCTCCCAGCAGAACCACAAGCTGAGTGATCCTTTATTTTTTATAAGTTACCCATCTGCAGCATTCAGATATACAGAACATCTGCAGCAGCAGAAAATGGACGGGGACAGTGGTCCTATCATGAAGCGCTGAGACTTTTTTGCATGAAATATTTTCTGTTGCATTTTGCAAGTTGCACTGTAATACATGTCCATGAGTGTCACTGGCCTTTTCATTTGGTTCTCTGATTTTCTGGGATATATACAGATGGGCCCTGCAAAGAGACAAAGAAAGGAAATCCTGAGTACCTGGCTGGAACTGCGCAGGTGTGCAGTGTGCACCTTGTGCCTCCGAGAATATGCTGGGAGCTGGTGGGGGTGACAGTGAGGGGTGATGCCGACACTGTTGGCTGTGGAGGCTGTGCCACCATCTCTTCTGGCTTCCTTGCTCCTCAGGGAACCCCTCAGTCGTGGGGCACTCAGCAGTGGAAGCGCAGGTGCAATGCTACGCCCTCTATGGTGTTTGTGTCCCTCCGGGCATCGGCTGCTCCACAGTGGGCAGTGACACCTCAGAGAAGGCCATGACATGTGGCAGAGGTGGCCTCTGGGCTCAGCCTGGCTACTCTGAGCAGGACAGAATTGCCACATGGGTCTATAGAGTTTTGCTTGCTCATGCCCCCTCAATAATCCACCTGCTTTATTGTCCTCTAGAACCCCAAAACCACCACCTAGGAGAAAGCCCAGTTACAGCCTGGTGTCCCTGCTTCCCCCAGAAGATAAATTATTGACAGTAGTGGCCCCCTTGCCAAGGTCACAGGAGTGGACCCACAGGTTCTAAAAGGTCAGTGTGTATGAGATGGCTAGGAGCTCTGGGCGATGGTCTCAATGCTTGCTTTCGTTGCCATTGAATGTATTTGTTATGCTTTCATCCTTGAAGTCTAAGCCATTTGACTAGAACTCTGAATCGGTTGCATTTTGGAAATGCAAGCTAGCTAGGACTGTTTTAGAACCATTTTCAGAAATCACCACGCCACCTGCCTGCTCCTGGGCTTTAATAACAGAGTTCCGCCCGCTGGTTGCCTGGAGCCTCTGTCAACACTCAAGACGTTGCCTGGAAACTGCTGACGGTAGAGCTGTCAGCCTTGGAATGAACTTGGCTCAGGTGGAGTTGCCAGCTGCAGAAGTCTATTATTTTGAAGTGGTAGCTGTGGGTAATCAGAGAGGAGGTCACCAGGCTCCTGGCTTTGTGGACTGGCTAGGGAGCCCAGCCAGGCAGGCTCAGTTGGTAATTTCTCCTGGGTGGGCGGGGCCTGTGCACCTGCCAGGTGCGGTCTCCAGCTGGAAGGGCTGGAAACCCTAGCAGGGCCACAGGGAGCGGGGTAAGCAGGTGCTCCGCTAAAAGCAGCGTTTGGATGGCTCCAGGAAAGCAGCTTGAGAGACATATCTAGAGCCCAGGGTGACACGATAAGCCACAAAGAAAAAAAAATTGAAAGCTAGAAAGCAGGCGTGTAAGGCAGAGATGGGTGTGTCCCCCACTCCTATACTGTGTTCTCTATGGAGAACAAGTGGGCCTCAAGGGGACCCGAGGAATGAGAGAGGGGACTCAGGCTTGGATGTGTTTAACATACAACCTGCTTTGGGTCCCGCAGTGTCCAAGCTGTCCTTCACAGAGCTGCCCCCCGCCTGCACGGGGACATGCAGCCTCACCCTGACCGCGCCCTTTGCCTACCTCCAGGGTGAGCAGGAGGAAGCACAGCACAAGTTTGTTTTTTGCCTCAGCCACTCAGCGGCGACTCTAGGCACAGGGAGGCAGGTGACAAGGGCTCCAGACCAACTCCCTGAGGAGTCAGGCCACTCCCGCCCTGGCCCTTGGGGCCTGCAGTGGAAGAAGGAAGTGTGTGTTCCTCAGCCAGCTCTCCGCCTGCGCACCTGCCTGGGGAGCTTGCGGGGCACGGGTGCTGGGTTGGCAGAAGCTCCACTTCCTCGTGGCCCATGGGTGCCGCTCGGGAGGCTGAGGACAAGGGTTTGTGCCCAGCACCCAGTGGTATCTCAGGAGCCTTAGGCCACTCCACTCACTGCTGGTAGTTCCCAGGACGATGAGAGAGCCCGAGGCCCACACCGCTTTCAGGAGGATGGCTGCCTTTTCCCAGTGCATCAGGCCTGACCCCAGGTGGGCCAGAGAGCAGGGGGGGGGCGGGTGGAAGGGAGCTGCAGGGGAGGGGGCCCGCTGTCTGCCATGGCCCGGGTTGCCACAGCCTTGGAGCTGAGGCTCACGTTCTAACAGGTTAACGACCTCCTTCTTTAAGGACTTTATTCTTTCTCCTTGAATTATGTGTTTTCTGGAACACAATAATGAGTGTCTTTGTTTCCTTTAAGACAGTCACATAGAAGGAAGGAGGGCATGAAGGGAATGGAGGCAAAGAGAACTTGCTACACAGCGCTTTACTCTTACTGTCCCCTGTGTACCTCGGATCTGCATGGCAAAGTTGTTATACTTGGAGTGGAGGGAGGTCAGGGTAAGAGGACACCAGGATTATGACCTGAAGCTCAGCACCAGAGGGCTCCCTCCCAGCCCACAGACATGGCCCCAGGAGGCAACTGCGTGAGCTCCTGCGTGGCACATGTGGCCACCTTGCCCTGCTGTTGGTGACCTTTCCCCTGGAAGCTGTTGGCTCTCAGTGCCTTGAGTTCTGTGCACCATGGCACAGAGGGCAGTAGTGCTGTGGCTTGGTTCAAATTCATTTACTCAGTGTAAATAAACACATTCTGGGGCTTCTGCCTCGGGAGGACAATCCCCAGTGTGGTGGGCTCCATCCATCCAGGAGATTGTTAGGCTATGGGCCACTTGGACTGGTACCAAATGGATTCTGGAAGGACCCACCTAGCTTTTGGCAAGAAGAGGTCTTGGTGGTGCATGCCAAGGCTCACTTCTTCCTTGGTTACATGGGGCAGTGGCACAGCATCCAAAGGATTCCCTGAACACAGGGCCTTGTGCTGAGTAAAATCTTGTGTCTGTAGTCATTGTCATTGTTATTATTTTTTTGTGTGTGGTTTTGAATATCAAACCCGGAGTTCTACCACTGAGGTACTTCCCCAAAGCCTTTAAATGTTGGTTTGGTTTGGTTTTGAGAGTCTTGCTAAGTTGCTCAGGAGGGATTTCTCAGCCTGCCAGAGTGCTGAGATTACGGGCTCCCATGCTGCATCGAGCTTCATAAAATCATTTGGTCTGATAATTATTCAGATTCAGTGTCTGCTTCCGCCTGTGTTGCATGGGCCAAGTTACAGTGGGGGCGATATGTCTTCTTATTAGTAGACTTTGGAGAATGTTTTCGTACTGAAAACCAAGACAGACCTCAGCTCTGCACCTGACATCCTGCAGAAATGCCAGCCACGTACGTAACATTCTAAATAAGTGATCTGTGGTGTATATGCATAGGACCAAGGGAGCGTGTCTCGTCAGTAAACTCATACAGTTAAAAGTGACCTAATCCTTATAAAGCTGTCCCTTGAGTCCCAGACTCCAGGATGCCTGAGTGCTGAGCAGTAAGTGCCAGGTACAGCTTCCCCGTGAGCTCGAAAGTCTCCCAATTAAATGGTATCTTTGTAAGATCCTCCCCAGCATTAAAATGAATTTATATTTCCCCTGGAATTATGCAAATAGAATTTCTAAAAATAAGGTTGTAAAGTTTGAAGCTCTGATGCTTAGCTATTTTTGAAATAATGGTTTTGTAAAAGTCTCTAATAGGTGTTTGTTTTTTTTTTACTCTAATAACCTGAAAATGTCTAAACTGATGTTTTTCAAATCTCATATGAAAACATTCACTTCTCGATGAGTGACAACAGGGTGCTCTTGTGAAATCTGTCACACGTTGCTGTCTGAGGCATGAAGTTTATGCCAGTGTGATTGTGTGGGCCTGGGCTGCCTAGGTGGACAGGTGTGTGTGTGCGCGTGTGTGTGTGTGTGTGCGTGCGCACGTACATATGCTGTTTGGAGTGCTATGTGTATCCCTCACTAAATAACTTGCTTTGCCCATTTATAAGGACACTGAATACCACTAAATCAACTTACGTAAGCAATTTGAGAGAATGATAGTTTATCTTATATAAGATCCTATTTATATGCTTGCACATCATGGTGTTTATCTCGTGGATGCCTGAGTTTGTTGGGTCAAAACTGCAGTGTTGCTTTGCAGAGAAGCAGCCCGGTGAGCGAGCTGTTGTTCGCTGTCTTGTCCTCCTCTCTAGATGTCTGCAGGTCCCTGACTCGCATGTGGCCACTGGAGAGTTGGAAGTAGGGATCAGGCCTCCAAGCTGGGACCTCCTATGCACCCACCTTCCTTTCCTCCCAAACCATGGCATCCACCGCCCCCCAAATGTCACCTCTGTGTGGATGTAGGGTAGGTGACGACTAAAACAAGACAGTAGGAAGAACTCAGGCAAAAGAAATGCGACAGTCTAGCAGAGTCCTACTTTGAAGCAGCCCACCCCTGAGATTTCGGCATTTAGGCTGCCTTGGGAGCCGGACATGGGTACTTGGTGCTGTCTCGCTTTGAACAGGAAGTGCTGCTTACTTAGTGGCTGTTACTGCAGTTCATTCATTCATTCATTCATCTCACATTCCTGGAGCAGTTGCCAATGGCAGTCCATGCTGGTGCTCTTTCCTGTCCTCATAGAATTTGTTTTCAGTTTCACACACTTAGCAAGAAGGCGTGTGGCACAGTTCTCTCGGCCAGGCCTTATTTTTGTTTTTAAAAATAAACCCTAGTTACAGAATGTGAGTAAACTTCAACACGGACCAACCAATAAGTTTTTTTTTTTTTTAACTCTCCTTCCTGCCCAACTTAAAGCTCTTAAAGTGAGCCTACTTCATTTAGCAGTTATGTATACTTTGTGTTCAGCCCCTTGCCTAGGAAATCTCTCTGCCTGCTTTCTCCAGGATGCAGAAGAGATCTCCGCCTGTCTCTGTCCCATCCTTCCTGGCAGATGGACGGAGGAACTTCGCTCAGGCATCTACTTCAAGGAGCAGGTGGTCATCCGGGACCTTCAGGGAAAGATGAAGGGTTATGGTGCATCAAGCACGACGCCCCGCCCCTGCAGGGCGCTTACGCTTGTTCTGTCCCTCTGTTCTTCAGGATAATAATATCATTAGGCAGCAAGTTGGCACCGTTTTTGAACAGCAGCTTCTCACAGGAACTTTGTGAGCATTACACATCCCATTTGCCTCAATAATGTGAAACTTATTTTGCTAAAAAAAGGAACAGGCAGATCCTGGTGTGACTCACTGGAGAACAATAGTTAAGTCATAATTTATTCTCATCTCTTTCCCAAGAAAAGGGGAAAATGATGAAATGTATAGGGAATGCAAGAAGGGACATTGTAAGGGGGACGGGATCAAACGTCGCACAGACAGCCCTGCAGTTAGCTGGTGCCTTTTGTGTCCAAAAGGTTCAGGGATCTTGCAGTCTCTTGCAAGAAAGAGATAGATCCTAGCTCATCCTGAAGGGGCAGCCAGCCTTCCTGGGGAAGGGGAATTGAAACTAAAACCAGAGGGTGAGTAGAAGACAGACCTTGGAGAGCAGGCAGTGGCATGTTCAGGCAGGGGAAGAGCATGCCCAGAGCCCGGGGCTGGGAGGAGTGCAGCGCTGGCGTAGGCCTACATTTCTGCCTTAGATCAGGGGCGCTGACCGGGATCCAGCCCACCTTCCCTCTGGGTGGATTTTCGATCCGCCTGCGTTTATATAATTTTCATTCTTGTCTGCATCTCCAAGCATCTGTCCCATATCCTCGGCTACTTCCTCCAATTCTTGTTTTAGTGGGAGCTTTCTGGAAACAAATTTTATTTTATTTTATTTTGTTTGTTTTATTTTTTCTGTATTTAGGACAGGGCCCACAGGGTCTTACTATGTATATTGGACTCGTAGCAATTCTTCTGTATTCAGCCTCCCAAGCACTGGGATTACAGGCGTGCGCGCCACCACACCCCATCTCAATCACTATGTCACTCAGCACACCCCGTGAGCGGGGCTGACACAGCATCGAACCCTGGCCACTGTGCTTTGCCTAAGCAGGAGCTTTAGTCTGCTGAGCTATCAGATCAACCCTGGAAGCAAATTTTATATAGTCTTCTTTTATGAAAATGCCTTTCATTTATCTATTTTTTTTTTCTGGTGACACTTTTCTTTCCCCAACAACTTTGTTGACGTATAATGTCTGTCCCAGTCATATAGCTTACCTGTGTGAAGTGTACTGTCAGGGAACAGGTTTTAAGAGTTGTATACCTGTGAACCCAAGTAAGTTTAGAACATTTGTGTCTCACCACAGAGAAACCTAGGGCTTGCTAGCCGTCACCTCCCACGCCCCTTCTTTCTCCCAGCACCACAAGCCCCAGCTCTAGGCAACTCTTCAGCCGCTACCTGTCTCTATGGACTGGCCTATTCTGGACCTTTGATGTAAGTGAAATTGTACAGTATATAATTTCTTACAACTGGCTTCTTTCACTTCTCAAAATGTGTTCAAGGCTCATCTAGATCATAGCATTCCAGGCCCCCACACACAGCCCCTTCCCACCAAATCTCAGCTTGATAGCATCCCTGGACTAATCCAATAATCACTGGGTGATTAGCACAGCTCTGTGACCCAATTGCTTCCAAAAGCACCATTTATGACAAATGAGGTTTGGGGCAGGAGGATATCCTTCCATCCCTGGCCACCGAAAGACTCATGGGGATTTCTTTCAACAAAATGCATTTAGTTTATCTCTGAGGGTTGCCAAACTCCTAACATTTCAACATTGCTGAAAAGTCCAAGTCTGGAGTCTCTCCTCTGAGATTTAAGGCAAACTCTTAGCTACAAACCCCTTTAAAAACTGAAGGAAAGTCAGACACTGCCAACATACCAAGGCATAAGGTAAACATTCCCATTCCAAGAGATAGGGAAGTAGAAAGGAACGGGGCCAAAGCAAGACCGAAACCCAGCAGGGCAAACATTAAGCCGTGTCGCTCCATGTCCAGGACCCTGGGCAAATCGTGTGGAGAAGTAACTCCACAGGGCTCGGGCAGCCCACCCTGAGGACACTGCCTATGGTTGTAGCCCTCCAGGCTCTCCTGGGCCAGCTATGCTGCTCTCTGTGGCTGTCCTCAGACATTCCACATTCCTGGCTCTCCCAGCATCTGGGGTCTCCACTGCACTTTAGGCTTCCCTCTAAAATCACGTAGAAAACAAAAAGTGGAGACCCGAAGCAGTGTTCCAATACCAGCATTCCTGACTCCCCTGCTTTTACCTTTACGGAGACCGTGATTTCTGCACCTTGTACCTGTGGGCCCAAGGTCATTGCTCGCCCCTTGGAAAGGCAGAGACTCAAGAAAAAGGGAATGAGGCATAGACAGAGATTAAGGCTAGCACACCAGAGGGGAGCTGACACCCACAAAGACCATCAGAGAGCGGGCTCCAGGGGAGCTCCAGATTCTAGGTGAGGGATAAATTTTTGTCACCTGTGTTTCCTGCATATGGCTGCTGTTCCCTGAGTTCACCGGATGTTCTAGGTTCTGTGAACATAAAAATGTTACTGCCTACCAAGTCTTATGACTCATGTCAACTCCCAGGAATAGTTAAATCTGCAGTTAACTGTTGGGATACAAAAGATACCCTTTCCCCAGAGAACAGGGAAAGATAGCAAGAGATTACTGCCCCACCACTAGCTCGCCTGCCCAGGACCAGCAGAATTGGAGAAGAGTAGCCCCTTGCGCCCCAGCAGGGAGAGCGCATGCGCTGGGAAGCAGGTTTCTACCCAAGAGGGACTTCCTGGAAAATTTCAGCTGCAGCCAACCAGCCAGGGGCTTCAAAGTTAGTGAATTTTATTTTATTATTTTAAAAAGGGGGGAAAAACCCTCCAAGAACAAATAACAAGAACAAAGACAGAAACAAAGCCACATAAAACAATACAAATGGTACAGAATTTCAAAACAAGAATAGAAAATTAACAATGATTGTCATGATCCATATTGTTATCATCAGATTTGGTACTCAGATTACCAGATATAGGCATGCCAGATTGGGCAAACAATGAAACATTCACTCTTCCTTTCAACAAACCTTAGGGTTTTTTTTTTCCCTTGTCTTTTCTACTTTTTTTAAAAAATTTATTTTAAAGTGGAGTATAATAATAAAAAGAACAAGATGCAAGCTATTCAACCGCGGTTCTTGTGTTGCGCATTGCTGTCCTTAATGTATTTGCTCAGATAACAGATACTAACATATAGAGTTAGTCAAAGTAAACATTTTAAACATTAACTGCTACTTCCAAAATAGTAACAGAAGTTAGTAGCACAATCACCTGAGCTATCCTGTATATATTCTTACATGATTTTTCCCTTTCCTTTTTCCCCCATCTTTTCTCCTTCTGATTTTTTTCTTGTGTGAACTAAGGGTGAGAGGAATTTTTAGGTTTCTCCTTGGTAACCGTGTGACTTGACTTCATGTCCAGTGTCCTTTTCTTTTATCCTGCAGGGTCCCCTATTATCTCTCTGTGTTTTGTTGTTGTTGTGTGTTTGTTGTTTGTGGTACCGGGGATCAAATCAGGACCTTGCGCTTGCCAGGCGGGCTCTCGTGCTGCTGAGCTATCTCCCCAGTACTAGCATCTCTTTCAGAACAACTCTACCAGAAGGAGTTCCCTAAGCTTTTCTTTATCCAGGAATGCCTTAGATTTCTCCCTCACTTTTAAAACATTGTATTTTATTTTTTATTTCATGTTTGCATTACAGAGTTGAATATATCCATTGTGTGGGGGATATGTACATGAACACAGTACATCTTACTTTTTTATGTACTTGCCAGGCAGGCACTTAGACTGCCGAGCTATCTCCAAAACTGTGGGTT
>NDGN011555176.1:40929-57837 GCA_002564285.1 Tympanoctomys barrerae | reverse complement strand
CTTTAATCCATTTTGACTTTAGCTTAGTGCATGGTGATAGACCTGGGTGAAGTTTTAGTTTTCAGGATGTGGAGAGCCAGTTTTCTAGCACCATTTGTTCTAATAGTGTTTGTATATAGGATATCATATCTGGATTTTGTACAGCAATTAACGACTAGGAAGAATGTATGCAATGTGTTATTATTGAAACTATCCTACCAATTTGGTTTGAAAGTGTCTCAATGCTATTTGTTTCTCAATAAAATTATGGAAAAATAAATAAGTAAAATTTAAACAATTTTTAAAAAGACATGAATGCATTCTACTCAAGGAGTAATGAGTAGTAATTCTACTGCTGTGGAAGACGCTACATGACAAATATAGCCCTCCTGAGGTGGCATTCGGATTCATAGTGCACGGTGAGTGGGCAGAGTTAACTGGGAGCTGATCACATTCATAAATCCTTTTGTTTGCCCCAGAGTGCTTCTTAAGATCTGGCATGATGGAGCTCTAGAAAGCAGCTAAAATTGCTTAAAAATACAAGAGATTGCATGGGTTGATGTGATAATAGATTTTACTTATCAGGTGACTGGTATGTGCCGAGTTCTTAGTTGAAATTATCTTTAGTCCTTAAAATGGCCTTATAAAATGGCAGAGCAGTGTTGTGGGTAAGGATATTCAGATCTAAGAGCATTTTAGTTATTTACCAAAGCACACCATTAGTGAGTACACAGTCGTAGTAGGATTTAAACTCAGGCCT
This sequence comes from Tympanoctomys barrerae, assembly GCA_002564285.1. Classification (NCBI taxonomy): domain Eukaryota; kingdom Metazoa; phylum Chordata; class Mammalia; order Rodentia; family Octodontidae; genus Tympanoctomys; species Tympanoctomys barrerae. Next base: position 57,098 of record NDGN011555176.1, on the reverse strand, counting down.
GCAGGGCTTCTCCTGGACTTTTTTACTTATTTTCTTCTAGGTACGTGAGTGTGTGTTGCGTGTGTGTTGCATTTGTGTGTGTGTGTGTGTGTGTGTGTGTGTGTTACTGGGGACTAAGGGCTTTTGAACCAAGCTGTGTCCCCAAATCTTGTTTGGTTTTGCTTTCCAGACAAGTTCTCACTAAGTTGCCCAGGCTGGGCTTCACCTTTCACTGCTGCTGCCTGAGCCTCTCCGAGTGCTGGGAATATGGGGATGTACCCCCACATCTCCCCTCGATGTGTCATGCTGTCACCACTTGAGGATGAGGAGCCTGGAAGTTCTGCTAAGATATCCCTGGAATCAAGCACTGGTGACCTTTGGGAGAAGGTCCTTAAAATGTGCTCATCAGAAGGGCAGTTTGCATAGTTAGGAGGAAGAGACGGGTAAGGGTGTGCCTGCAGGGTTAGGCTGGCCTGGGAGGAGGAACCTTACTGGCGAGGGTTTCCTCAACTGTGCACCAAATCCGGATGAGGCGTGAGGGCCAGATGCAGAATGTGAGTCGGCTGGCAGGGCAGCAGTCCTCCAGGACTATGAAGGAAGATGAGCCATCATAGGAGTGACAGCAGGATAGTGGGGGTGATGCTGACCTCAAAGATTGTGAACTGCATGTGATGTGCTTGTGAAATCAGTTGCTAGTGGACTTCATGGAGTTCCCCAGACATCCATTCTCCTACATTATATTATTTGGGTGTCTACTCCCTGCTGCTTATGTGCCAGGCTTAACTTTACAAGATGCTAAGTCCAATTCATGTTTTAGGAGTAAGAAATCGTAATCCTATTCTTGTACTCTCAGGGTAATCTTTGCACCACTGAGGATAAGGTCAGTGAAATATTGTTCCCTTCCGCCTGCCTGCCTGTCTGTCTGTCTGTCTGTTTGTCTGTCTGTTTTCTCTCTTTCCTTCGTTGGATGGGGATAAGTAAACTTAAAAGTCCTTCTCAGCTATCTACTTTGAAGCAGAATGGAAAGAAATGCATCCCTAAGTGAAATTACCAAACTGCTGAATTAATATAATCCAGAAGCCTTTCTAGTCCTAGGCCTCCAGTCGTGCTAGCTGCTAAGCTCCATCGATGGTGTGAGGCAGCGTGAGATGAGTTTTCTCTCACCTGCACTGAGAGTGCACCCTAACTGATACTGGGCCTCACTAAAGTCTCCAGGAGGATGTGAGCAGGGTGCCAGACTTCCCTGGGAATGAGAGGCTGATAGGTGCAGTGTAGGAAGAAAGAGGGAATTTTACACCAGAGATATAGAAGGTGGTGCTTCGATTGAGGGCCTTCATTGATGTGCTTTGAAGCCATGGACCTCAGATGGTTGCCAGTTGTCTAAGGTAGGAACTGTCACTTACTTGGCAGAAAACAGGGCCAAAAGATAGTATTGTCCTTGGATGGAAATAGTACTTTTTACATAAACTAGTAATTTAGAAAGGTGGAAATATGGTGCTGGTTTGCAAGTTAGTGATAAGTATTTAGGTAATGACAACTTTATTTGAGATATAGCGTCTTACCCTTTCAGGCTGTAAAAATACTTTGGGAGAAGCAGCTTCTCTCTTTTATACTTGATTTCTGCCTCTGAATAGACCAATTTTTCCTAGATGTTTTCCAAAATATTTTATATTTTTATATTTCAAAGTAGAGTATACAAGAAAAATCAAGGGCTTTTTCTAGGTCAGATCTTAATATAAAATCACATGGCAGTGATTGATGCACTATGTGAAGATTCTGTCAAGGGTCCTGTATCTGGTGCAGATGGAGGGAGGGTAGTGTCATTAAAATCCACCGTGTGCTTCCATGGGGACTTGGCTGTCCCATCTTTACTCCTGTGGCCTCTTTTTGCATGCAGTAGGGCTGCAAAAGTCATTCAGCATTAGATTTTAAAAATTGAGAGAAATCTTACTACCTGAGAGGTGTTTTTTTATTTTATTTTTAATCTAGCAGAAAATACAAGTTTTAGTATATTTTTAAAAACTCATGCCGGATTATGTGATCCTAGATTTGTGAAAACAGAAGAAAAGTTACAAGGCAGTTATTCAAATAGCATAAAACTTAAGATAGTTTTAAAAATATTTTTGATGTGGGTCATTTGATCAACAAACTGTGTAGGAGTTATTGATTTTAAATGACACTTTCTCAGATTTTTTTGAATTGTTTACTGGTTGTATGTCTGGTTAATTGAGGAAATTATGTCAAAAGCTGTTTTAAAAATTAGGATTCCAGTGAATGGATGGCTGTGTGTATTTGTTCATGTGTCTGAGTCTAAATCTCCAATGAAGTCGATCTTTCAAACATAGCTCCTTCAAACTTGAGGTTGCCTATGGTTCCGTCTCCCATAGCCATTTAATGCTTTTAACTGTTCTAGAACTCTTTAAGGGAGGAGCTTATTCCTTTCACAGTCGACTCCGCTTGGGAAAGTTTTGGCAGCATTACAGCTTGCTGTGCCCCTGAAGAGGTAACACAATTTTCAACTCAGTCGCTGGAGACAGAGCCCAAATCCTCTCCTGCAGTGCTCCCTGGAAGAGGCCTCCTCACCAGCTATGTGCGCATCTGGAGGGCCTCCATCTTTTTGGGACTTGTGCCAATCGATTCTGCCTTCTCTACACTGGCTAGGCTGGGTGTGATGCCCACATAGCTGTATGATAAAGTGTGTACTCAATGTCCTTTGCAGCAAGTTGTCAGATTGTTTCATTGGCAACGAATTTGGCATCTTGATCTTGTACTTCATGGATATCCACATTTCACAAAGTATTTCTCTTTTGACTATGGCAAAAGTAAGGGAAGTACTTAACTAATAGCTAAGATAATGGTACTAATTTATAGTAGTTCCGTTGCAAAGAATGGTTTGTGTTTATGCTTGTATTGTTTGATTGAGTTTTCATGTCTATATCTTGTAATCTGAGCAATTACTTTGAAGATAATATGCATTATATTAACCTCACATGGACCTGTGAGGCCAGTCATGGCTTACCCATGGCCACAGGCTCTCTGTTGCTGCTAAAGCAATCATAAAGTGATCATGGTGCTTGTGACTAGTATTCATTGAACACTATCGAGTGGGTATGAAAATACTCCGTGTGAATGAGTTCCTGGGTACCTTGTAATCCTGTAAAGTGGGGGAACTCAGGTTATCTGTTTCACAAATGAGAACTAAGGCCAAATGGAATTCACTCTTCCAAGGGAGTAATAAAGTGATAAAGTGGAGACCCTTTGATTCATGTCACATTTCTGTTTTGTTTATCTTACAATAGTTTTCTTTTTAAAGAAAAATATGATACAGAATTTCAAAGCAAGATAATAGGAGAATGACAGTGGTTAATATAATACATATTATCTCCAAGAAGTTGCTCGGATTACAAGATACAGACATGAAAAAATGATCAAACAGTATAAGCATAAGCACAGACCATTATTTTCAATGAACTAATACAAATTAGTAATATAATTATCCTGTTAGCTAATATATACATATACACCTTTTCCCTTCCTCTTTTTTCTGCTCCCCCATCCTAATTATTCTTTCATTTTGAGCAGTTTCTTTCATTTTCACAATATCTATTATACATTTTAGATTTTATTTACTCTTTGAGTTTCTTACACTAGGGAGACAGTACAGTGTTTGCACATGTGAGTCGAATGTATTTCACTTATGACTATGGGCTTAAGTTACATGCATTTGCCTATAAAAGCCTTGAGTTTATCCTTATGGATAGCTGAGTAATAATCCATTGTATTAAAACACTACAGCTTTTTTATCCATTCCTCAGTTGATGAATATTTGGTTTGTTTCCAAGATTCAGCTACTATAAATTGTGCTGCTATAAACACAGGGACATGTATACTGCTGTGCTATGATATTTTCAGTTATTATGGAAAACATACTTAGAAAATGGTTAGCCACGTGGAATGGGACCTCTAGTCCTAGAGTTTTTTAGGAGTCTCCACATTAATCTCCACAGTGGTTATCCTACTGTACACTTCCACCTACAGTGGAGGAGGGCTCCTTTTTTTTTTTTTTTTTTTTTTTCACAACCCTGCCAGCATTTCTTATTAGTTGATTTCTTAATGATAGCCATTCTTTCTGGGGTGAGATGGAATCTAGGTGTGGTTTTAGTTTGCATTGCTTGAATAATCAATCATGTTGAACATTGTTTCATATATTTGTTTGCCATTTATATTCTGCATCTTAGAAGTGCATGTTCATCTCAGATGCCCATTTTTGAACAGGGTCTTTTTGTAAATTTTACCTATCTGGTACAGGGTCTCACTGTGCAGCTTAGACTCTTAGTGATTCTCCTGTTTTAGCCTTTCCAATGCTGAGATTCCAGGCGTGCACCACTCTGTCTGGTCTTAGTGGCCTTTCTGTGTGTGTGGGGTGGGGCTGGCAAGGTGGGTGGTACTGGGGATTGAATCTAGGTCCTTGCCCTTGCCGAGCCAGGTGCTTCGTCTGCTGAGCTATTTCTATGGCCCAGGACTGGGTCTTTGAATTTAAGGTCCTGATTTCTTTCAAATTTTTACGCTCTTTGTAGAAGTCCTTTGTTGGAAGAACAGTTGCCTAGGATTTTTCCCATGCTGTGGGTTGTCTTTTCATGCTCTTAAGTGATTTCTTTTGATGTACAAATATCTTTTTTTAAATGTATCAGTTATTTAATTAGGTTTTCAGAAATTTACAGCACTAATTTATGAGGATAAATTCCATTTCTCAGAGCAAAATGGATTACAGGTAGCCCCAGAGCTAAGGAAAAGCTTTGATTTTTGCTAAAATCTGTGAGTCCATCTCTTTCTGGTCCACCTTGTGCTGCTCTAAAATCTGGTATCTCTCTCTCTTGGTGTTGAAGATCTCCCCCTCCTGGTGTCTGGGCTTCCATGGTGGCAGTGGTGGTGGCAGCTGTTGCTGCTGCTGCTGCTGCTTCTCCTTCTCCTCCTCCTTCCTTCTTCTTTCTTCTTTCTTCTTTTTCTTCTTCAGAACTGGAGATTGAACTCAGGCCCTTGCACTTGCAAGGCCTGAGTTCTATTCTACTGAGAATAGAACTCAGTAGAATAGAACTCAGAACTCAGTTCTATTCTACTGAGAATATTCTACTGATGGCTATTCTACTGAGCCATCTACCTGGCCCCTGCTTCATCTTCTTGAGGTAAGCATCAGTGAGGTATTAGAGGATTTTCACTTCACTTATATCAATTTTTGTAAAGGTGGAAATGACAGATTTCTGGTGTGTTCTTGTAGAGGGACATGATTAAGTCTAAGAGGGCTAGTCACAAGTAGCAAGCCACTGGCCACCTGCTTCAGGTAGACCACTCTCTTGCCTCTATGATGCCTTGTGAGGATGATCAATATAGTGCCAGGAGTGATGCTAGCTCGAAGTTTTCTCACATGCTGACTAAAGGGTTTCTTGCCATGGCTCAAGAGCTTTCAGGGCACATGTTCAGTAGGGTAGTATCTAGGCATTTTTCAAAGCTTAGCCACCTGGGTATCTCCAATCCTGTCCCCATGACTATTTTTGCAAAAGTTCTAATAGCAATAATTTTTTCCTTCTCTTACTTCTCAACCTTTCATTTAGCAACTGAACTTTCTCTTTTATAAAGCCTTTCTGGAATACATAGCAAATCAGGAGTATCTATCAATTCCTCTAACCAGGACAGGATTTCGGTTGCAGTGGGGCTGCTCCTTCTTGGACTACTCTGCCTTCACCTTATCCTTTTTTACCAGTACCACTGGCAGCAGCCCTCTTGGCTTCAAATTTCTTCTCTTTAGTGTCTGGCTTCTCAGGTTTTTGCCTGCCATCTTGCAAGATGATAAACATCTGTACAACATATTTCAATAAGATGCAATGCCAGTTGATTCTTCAAAGTATTTCTCGTGCAATTGGGGTTTTGTTCATGAATACTCTCCCTACCTTTATGTCTTCAAGATTTCTACCTATTTTCTTTTCCAATAGATTTAGTGTTTCTGTTTTAATATTTAGATCTTTGACTCATTTTTAGTTTATTGCATGGACATAGACATGGGTCTAGTTTTAGTCCTTATCATGTGGATAGTCAGTTTTCCAGCACCATTTTTTAAAGAGGCTGTCTTTCTTGCAGAGCATATATTTGACAACTTCATCAAAAATGAAATAGCTGAGTGTGTAGTTGTGTATGTATCTTCTAATCTGTTCCAGTGATCCTCAGCCTGTTTCATTTGTTTGTTTGTTTTGCTAGTACCATGCTGATTGTAGCATATCAGCTTTTTACTATAATTTTAAGTCAGTGATTGCGACACCTCCTGCCTTGCCTTTGTTGCCCAGGATTGCCTTTGCTAATCTATGTGTCTTCTGTTTCTAAGTGAATCTTAGAAATGTTTTCTCTAGATCTGTGAGGTAATCTAATGGTATTTTAATGTGGATTGCTTTAAATCTATATAACAGTTTTATGGGTATAGCCAGTTTCCCACTGTTGATTCTTCCTGTCCATGAACAAAGGATACTTTCTCATTTTCTGATAACCTCATTAGTCTTATTTTTCAGAGTACTGTAATTTTCACTGTGTTGTTCTTACACTTCCTTTTTAGATTGACTCCTAAGTATTTTGGTTTTTTTTGGATGCCATTGTGAAGGGTGTAGTTTCCCTAATTTCTCTCTCAGTGAGTTTATTGTTTGTGTACAAGAAGACTATTGATATTTGAGTCCCAATTTTGTATCCATTTATACAAAATTTGGTTATTAAATCTAGAAGTTGTTCAGTGGAGTTTTTGGGGTCTTCTATGTAGACTGTCATGTGATCTGCAAATAATTGTAATTTCACTCTTTCCTTTCCTATCCTTATTCTTTTCATTTTTTCTGTCTTGTCTAATTTCTCTAGTCAGTGTTGCTAGAACTGTATTGAATAGGAGTGATGACAGTGGATATCTTGTCTTGTTCCTGATTTTACAGTGAAAGCTTTGTTTTTGTCCATTTAGTATGATGACTATTGGTTTGTCATAGATGTCTTGTCAAATTGAGGTAAAGACCCATCTGTTCTGATTGTTTGTAGGGTTTTGATCATAAATGAGTATTTTGTTTCACAACAAAATGGTTCTTCATTTATATCCCCCTTTTTATTTTGTTTTGTCAGAGATGGGCATTCCATTGCAATTAGAGAAGCTGTATTTAGAGACATCTTTAAAAGACCTTTTCATACCTGATGCCAGTCCAAGTATTGTGGGTACTTGAATTCAGCAAAATACCCCAATATAGTCCAGTAGTCCATAATAGTAGTGAATTATCAGCATAATTGGCAGTTGTCCAAAGTTGTTGACTGGAGCCTTTTGCAGCTCAGCATAGTTTTTATTTTTATGTATTTGGTACAGGGTCTACAGGACCTCACTATGCAGATTGGACTCATAGTGACCCACCTGTGTTCATCCTCTCAAGAGCTGGGATTACAAACACGCGTCACCATGCCCACTCTCAATTTCTGTTTTAGCACTCCCTGGGTGTGTGGCCAGCATGACATGTTGGGGATCGAACCCCAGCTGCTGCACTCTGCCTAAGCAGGCACTTTAGTCCACTGAACTGTCTGGCCAGCATATTAATATAGCTTTACTTTGGATTTGTGTATACTGAACCATCTCTGCATTCCTAGGGTGAATACCACTTGGTTGAGATGTATAATCTTAATTTTCAGCATTCTGTTTGTTAATATTATACTGAGAATTTTTGCATCTATGTTCATTAGGGAGATTAATCTGCACTTCTCTTGTTTCCTTGAGTATTTCTGTGGTTCTGTTATCTGGCACCCCTTGCTTCCAGGAATGACTACTTCATAGCTTTTTTTCTTTCCCTTTTTTGATAAGCTTAGGTAAGGATTTGTCAATTTTACTTATCTTTCAAAACAAACTCTTTATTCTTTGTATCGTTTGCTTAGTCTTTATTGTGTTCAAATTCCTGGTCTGATCTGTATAACTTCTCTTGTATGGGCTTTGTGTTTGACTTGCTCTTATTTCTCTAGAAGCTTGAGGTGCAGCATTAGATTGTTTATTTGTGTTTGTTCTGTTTACCTGAGGTGAAAACTTAGCATTGTAAATTTGTCCTTTAGGACTGCTTTCATTGTATCTTATGAGTTCTGGTATGTTGTATTTGCATTTTTGTGTGATTGTAGATGTTGTTTAATTTTAAGAATTTGACCCATTTGTTGTTCAGGATGGTGTTATTTAATTTCCATGTGTTTAAGGAGTTTTTGTGATTTCTTTTCTGTTAATTTCCAATTTCTTTACACTATAGTCAGATAATATACAATGGATAATTTCAATTAGTTTGCACTGAAGCATGTTCTATAGGCTACCACATAGTCTATTTTAGAGCATATTGCTTGTGCAGCTGAGAAGAACATGTATTCTGATGTGGGGTGGTACACTGAAGACATCTAGTAAGTCCATTTGTTCCCAGCTTTGGTTCAGTTCTATTATTTTTTGCTGAGTTTTTGTACAGTTGATCTAGCTGTGTGACAATGAGGTGTTAAGGTCACTGTTACAATTGTGTTATTGCCTATTTCATTTTTCATGTTTATTAATATTCTCTTATATAGGTTGGTGCTCTCTTATTTGGTGCATGTATATTTATGGTCTTTGTCTCTTTTTCTCTTGCAGTTTTCCCCTAACAAGTGTGTAATGACCATCTTTGTCTCTTTTGATCATTCTTGACCTTGATGTTCACGTTGTCTGCAAACAGAGTAGATACTTCTGCTTTTTGCTGAGTTTCTGTTGGACAGAGTATTGTTTTAAGTCCTTGGACTTTCAGACTCTGAGCTTCATTTTGAATTAAATGTTTTTCTTGTGTACAACATATTGCTGGATCTTCTTCATTGTTTCTTTCAATCAGTTTCATTTGATTGATGAATTGAGGCCATTTACATTAATGGCTATAACTGATATTTATTGGCTTATTACTATTATGTTAATTTCTTGCTGTTGTTTCTCTATTTTTACACTCTTTAATTCCTTTCTTTACCTTTTTTTTCTTTTTCTTTTTTTGATGTTGTTCTTGGAATTGTAGTTATTTTTTATGTCTGTCTGGAATATCTTTCAGTACTCTTTATAGGGTTGGTTTGATGGTCATGAATTTTTTCTTTTTTTTTTTTTCTTTTTTTGTTTTGTTTTGTTCTTTGTCATATAAGTACTTTATTTCTCCATTAATTTTGAAAGGTAGTTTTGCAGGGTACCTCATTCTGGGGTGGGAGTCGTTTTCTTTCAGGACTTGAAATACTTCCCTCCAAGCACTTCTTGACTGGAGGACGTGTTGAGAAACCTGCTGTGCGTCTGAGGGGCCTTCCTTGTAGGTGATCCGTCAAGCAAGACTGCAGGACCCAGGTTGTTCACACAGGGTTTGGAAAATGCAAGAAGCGAGTAGGAAAGAGAGAGTGAAGTAGTATTTGAGGGATTATTTGAATGTGGTCTCTGGGTTTTGGAGATTGGATTAGTTTTCTGTGGCTGGAGTTCTCCCCAGACATTCACAAAAATGAGACAAAAAAAAAAAAAAAAAAAACCAGAAAAACGTGAGAGAAAAGAAAAGAAAAAAGGAAAGAAAAATACAAATCAGCATAAAGTAAGATAAAATTAAATTAAACTTTGGCAGATTATTTTTAAAGTGAATGTAGCCCCACCGACCTGTTTTCTGTTCCATATGTCTAGTCATTAAGCACAGCACAGGTTCACCTACCTTACTACTTATTGGCTCATGTTTCATAACTTTCCATCTCACTGCTGTTGCCTGTCAATTCTGTGCACCCTAGTCAGGGTCCTAGTGTGTGACCTGGTCCCCCTGACTGGGGGGGAAGTCAGGAAGTCACCTGGGTTCCTCTGGCAGGCCAGATGCTGAGTCATAGATTCAGTGCCGTGTGGGGATTTCCCATGTCTCTAGTTCTACCTGTCCCTTGTGCAGCACATCTGTTCTCCTCTTCCGCCGCTGGCCTTCTGCAGGTCTCTAGACCACTCTTTCCACCAGTCATGCCATCCTGGGCCGGTGGGAAGAGAAGTGTGTGTGCTTGTGGTCATTTCCCCTTGCAGGTGCATCATCCTGGGGCCTTCTTTGCTTTTCTTTTTAGTCTTCTTTTTTTGAGATGGAGTTTCATTGTGCAGTTCAGGTTGGCCTTGAGCTCACTTTGTAGCCCAGGCTGGCCTTGAACTCCTGCCTCAGCCTCCCAAAAGCTGGAATTTCAGGTGTGTGTCACCATACCCAGCCAGTAATAGTTGTTCCCTTACGTTGTTCTGTATGTTCTGAAAGTGAATAATAAAAACATATAGGTTGTGGTTGCTGATACATACAATTGTTCAGTTTTTGTAAGTTGTAAATCTGTATTTATAAAGTTGTGAGCAAGACTGTAGTCTAACAGAGAATCATGTGCTGTACAAATCATAAGCTGTATTCTCCTTGAGAACCATAAAGTTTTAATATTTTCGTTCATGTAATAGCTGTACCAAGGCAGGCTTCTTTCAGATTTTTACAAATCTTTTATTTACTTATTCATGTGGTACAGGGCCTGCCGTATAGTACCAGGGATTAAACCTGGGTCCTTGAGATTGCCAGACAGATGCTTAGACCACTGAACTATCTCCCCAGCTCTTCTCTTTCAGATATTTTTTGGCATATATATGATTGTATTTTACTTGTGAGCTTGAAATTTTGCAACTGTGATTTAAAAGCAGTAAAATGATGGTAAGAATTTTTTTCCAAAGAAATATAATGTGACATTAGCAATGCATCAACATTTGACTCAATGATATTTTGAAAGGCAAATTATAATTTTCAGTGGAGTAGCTATTATCCAGACGGTCACATGCAGAGGCAGTTCTGCTGTCTGTCTGCATATTTCAAGGACAAAGATCACATAATGTGTGAGTCTTATTCTTTTAAGGTATGTCTAAAACCTGTGTATGAAGAGCTGTTGGCTTTCGAGATTCTGGGTGTAACTTGCCCATTGTTTGCATCTGAAATTAGTTTACAAATTAACTAAGCAAAAGAACAGTTCAAATAGATTTTTAGTGTGTACTGCTGGCATATCTGCCAGAATGGAATGATTAGTATGCTTATTGAACACTGGCCCAATTCATCCTGTGATCTAGTCTGTTTGTGTTCTTCTGTGGGAGGTAACCTCATTTGTGGTAAGACTAATTCAAAATACAGCTTTCACCTAATTTTTTAATTATTGAATGCTATTGAAGTATATAAAAATAAAACTTTGGATATTATAGTGCAGCAGTTGACATTCTTTGGAGACTAGGTACATTATGCCCTTTATAAAAATTGAAGTATATTTGATATTTTACCAAGTGAATTCTTGATGTATAATCTATGAATTTACATAAGTGAAAGACAATTAGACTTAAGTATAATTTAATTTTTTTCAACCCTAATTATATATCCTGATGTAGTCTATTAATTGCTTTTGTTTAACATTTTATTGCAGAAACATCAAATGAGAAATTAATGTGTTGTTTCATGGTAAAATTTTGAAAGACTATCAAAATAAATGTTAATTTTTTAAATCTAAAATTTTAAAGACTATAAATGTTTGTTGTGATTAAATTTGTATAATAGCAAAATATCAAAATAAACATTTTAAAGACTATCAAGTGAGTTACCACAGCTGTTAGTCATATACTGTTTTACTTAAGTTACTTTTCTTGTTGCTGAGACAAAATACCCAACACTGAAGTAAAAGATAAAAGGTTTATTTATACTCATGGTTTAAAGAGGTTTCAGTTCATGGTCACGTGGTTCTGAGACAGGGTTGTATGCCAAAGGAGTGTCACAGAGGAGAAACAGTCAATGGCCTTCCAAGCAGAAGGCGGCAGCAGCAGCAGCAGCAGCAGCAGCAGCAGCACACTCCCTCTCCTTTTCATTCCACACAAGCCTTTGCATTATTCACATACATCCAGAGCTATGAGAAACCATTTAGTGCACTCATCTGGTACCACCCATCCTTAGTCCCAGTATCAAACCCTAGATCCTCCAAGCGCCCCACCCCCATGAGCGCATAGGGCTTTGGGGGAACATCTAGGTATTGTGCTGATTACATCGAGTGGTCATTTCATTGTCTCCTTTAGTCACCTGTCCTGGGAACATGGAAATATCCCAGTATCGCAGCACAGTCCCCATCCATTACTACTTTAGTCTTGTATCCCTTATCTAAAATGTATCACTTTATATTCTTTTAGAATTATAATTCAATATATGATAGTATAATTATGCACAACATTTGACAATTACTAGAGTTTACACATAAACCTAAGTATCAGCAAAGAACTATCGCATATGTTTTTTCCTTATGAAAGAGCTTTCTAACTGCACTTGTACTCAGATAACCTTGGAAGACTCGTGTACGTTAGGAAACTTCCTCCCGCTATAGTAAACTCTACTTTCATGATCTAGCTCTATTCATTTTGGCATATTGCTGCACCATAATCAGCCTTAGCCCTCTGTGACTAGTTAGCTTTGTCAAAACACGGAATGGATATTATTTTAATAATGCTAAAGAGCATCATAAGTATATTTTTGAATAGATAAATTAGATTCACCATTGCTAACAGTGAAGAAAGTGTTTTCCAGTTGCCTCAGGGCCTTAAACTGATGGCTGCATCCTAAATTTCAGATGGAGCTAGAATAGTGTGTCACTATGACTACCAGAATTTGAATTTGCTGTTATTAAGTGGAAGCTTACAAATTCCCAAGACAATGAGATGTAGAATCTATCAAGTAAATCCGTAACTGCTCCTGTGGGAGATAGGAGGAAAGCCCTGTAGATTTTCATATTATTTCCCTGACTTCAAGCCAGCAGATAAGATGACTTGATACTCTTCTTTACAAAGAAGAATAACTTGCTAAGTAATGATGCCTTCTGTACTGCTGGTGGAATTTATTATACAAACCACAGACTGTCTCTCCGGCCTAAACAACTGTGGGCCCACAGTGCCTTGAAAGTCACCCATCTGGGCTGGGCATGCACGGGCTTTGGATCTGCTCCTGGGCAGCATCTTTGCCCTGTCACCTTCTTAACATTCTGGTCCCATCACATGGAATTGTTACTGATGGGCCCAGCCTGCAGTGCGTGGTATAGGGCCATGTATTTCTGCATGCCGACCCCTCTGCTGGAGCCTGCTGGCTGCCTCTGGCCCCCTTTCAAGCATAAGACGTCATCTTTTCTACCACCAGACTGTACATTCTGTCAGGATAGCAAATCCCACTCACTTCTCCGTCTCCTGTGCCACACATGGCTCTCTGTGAGTTTGAAATAAAAGTTGGACCTTACTTGCTCATTCTTTTACAGTCACACTTAGGTCATTGACTACTTTGAAATTTGAGTTTGATATGTGATGTGTTTGACACAAAATTTACCCATACCCCTCACTTGCTTGTTTGGAAGTACAAGTTGGAACTAAAGATGTGGCTTGCCTTATGACTCAGTACCCTTCGCAGCCAAAACAGTTTGCTTGATACTAGCGGTTTTGGGTACTCATAGAGCTTTCTGGAACCAATTAATGGTGAACATCAGTGTATCCCTGTATTTACCAGACTATAAAATGGAAACAGATTACCCAAAACCCAGGTATTTTTTTTAAACCAGAGTATAAAATTGAAACAACTTACCCAAAATCAAAGGTAGCTGTTTGTAGATAAGAGATTAGGAGCCTCCCGACCATATTTTATATTTATTTAAATGTACCAAAATTGCTTAAATTTCATATATTATATTAGGGGCTTCCAATTAGCTTAATTATCATGATAACTAGTCGAGGCTGACTTTGTGCATATGTCAAAGGGGTTGACCAAGCAGATTCAGAAAAACTGGGAAGACTACACAAGCACTCGCATGGCCAACGATGGCCACGTGTACCGTCTCTCCTAATACTACATTTAAAATAAATAATTCATTTGGTTTTGTGAGGACTCGTGCGCCCGTGTCACCCCCATTTTCTAAATAAATAGCATTTCATCTTCATCTCTGACCACACATAGCAAACAGTAATGGATAACTAAGGTCTATTTTTCTCAAAACGGCAGTCTTGAAAACAGGTAGATTTGTATGATTCTAAGCATATGTAGCTGGGCATTTTCTAAATAGTAAATGACATTCCTGGTACCACAATAAGTAAAAGAATAAATGACATGACCTTTGGAAAAATGTCATTTTTATTAAAAATTTACCTGTTTTTGTTAAATATGAAGCATCATTCTGTCAGTCTAACCAGGTCAACAACGCCATTGACCACAGAGTCTGTCATTTTTCTTGTAGAGGTACTGTATTTGAGGTAAGTTTTCATGTTTTTAAAATTTTCACGTTGTATTCAGTTTCTAATTAAGGAAAATAAAACTAATCGTGCTAATTTTCTGTATCCCAAAATATTTTGTAAAGGTAAATGCTGTAGTCTAGGTATGCAAGGGACACACAAGTTAAAGGATTATTTTGTAATAGTCACCCAAAAAGTCAAATATGGAAGAATGCAGGAGATCTGTCCATGTGCTGCAGAATCAAAGAATCCAGCCGAGGGCTTGGGTCCCATGGCGGGGTCCTGTATGAGTCTGCCGGAAGACCTGAAGCTCGTAACAGTGCATCCCAGGAGTCCAGTGAGGGCCTAGAGCCCACAACAATGTTTTATGCAAGTCTGTATCAGGGATTTGCTCTGGGAAGGCCCAGAAGTCAGCAGTGGAAGCTAGAAAGTCTGTGCCAGCAGGAGGAAGCATCTGTGCCAGCAGGCTGAGAGGTCTGCACTGGAGCCAGGAAGTGGCACTCAAAGGAAGCGCTCGCCCCAGAAGTACTAGCAGCCATCTCAGTGACAGTGAGGTCCCGAGCTCCTCCTAAGCTGACACTCCAGTGCGTATCTGGAAAGCCAGCATTACAAGCTTCTCCAGGAGAAGCAACAGCACCCCCTCTTCCTTTCCAGTTCTCCTTTCTGTTTTGTTGGCAGTAATCCTCAGGGGGGCCCTCCGCACCCAGTACCACACTGCTTCGGTTCAGCTGGGTGTTACAAGTTGTTGGCCAGTTGTCCACCCACCACAGTAAACATATGTATCGCATATTTCATAATCAGGTGTCATGATCACAGGGTCAGGAATGACACCTGAAATTTTAACTTTAGTTTCTGTACTGAAATCTGAGGATGCTAGCATTTAGCATAGATCTCAGGGTCAGTAAATCACTCTGTATTTATGAAGAGCTTGGAACAAGCTTAGCACATAGTGTGTGCTGACATGGTAAATCAGTGCTTACTGTGGTAAGTGTCTTCCACAGATTTCTCATATGAAGTGTTTGCAGAGAGTTTAGCTAGTTGACATTTGATATCCACATATGTACATGTTTACATGAATGTATGAGGGTCGATGGATGCATTTTTGTAAAATGAAATTTCAGGTGCAGTTTCTGTTTCCTTCTCTCAATACCTTCTTTATCCTGGCTTCTTCATTAAGAATTGGAATTAATTTTTTGTTTTGTTTTGTTTTATGCTTTCCTTTTCCTGTCTTATTTGGAATCACTGCTGACAGATAATAGCTCATATATTCAATGTATTAATTGAGCAGAGATGGCTTTTTAACTTACTCTGCACACTTCATAAATACTGGTTAAATGAATCAGTGGTAGAGCGGTAATTAGTGGGTCTCGGGCTTGTTGCCCTTTCAGAGGAAGAAACTTAGAAAGTTTTCTCATACTATGTTTTCTCTGTCATATACTTGAACATAAATTGTGAAGTAGAACTCTCTCTCTCACTGACCATCCTTAATGTCTGTGTGACAGCTGTGGCAGTCTCCAGATAAAGTGGACATAAAGCTGGAATCTAAAGCTAAGACAATTTGAAAAATCATTTCTGTGTATCAATGCCGTTTTCCAGTGATGGCCTGAAATTCCAGAACAGGCAGCGTGTGCTGTGTGCCACTGTGGGAGATGCTCAGTGATTTGCCTCTCTCTGCACTGGAACCAATTCCTCTGCTTCTTTTAGGTAGAAGGAATTAAAAGTATCAGAAGGGGCCAGGGAGATGGCTCAGTAGGATAAGCACTTGGCTGGCAAATGCAAGGATCTGAGTTCAATCTCCGGCTCCGCAAACAAACAAACAAACAAACAAACCAAAATCGCTGGTGAGATGGCTCAGTGGTCTAAAGCACCTATTTAGAGCAAGCTTAGCAAAGCACAGGGA